>OZ009936.1:8487166-8754515 GCA_963932035.1 Caenorhabditis wallacei | reverse complement strand
AGAGAGAGAGAGAGAGAGAGAGAGAGAGAGAGAGAGATGAGAAGAGAGAGAGAGAGAGAGAGAGAGAGAGAGAGAGAGAGAGAGAGAGAGAGAGAGAGGGAGAGAGAGAGAGAGAGAGAGAGGAGAGAGAGAGGAGAGAGGAGAGAGAGAGAGAGAGAGGAGGGAGAGAGAGAGAGAGAGAGGAGAGAGGAGAGAGAGGGAGAGAGAGAGAGAGAGGAGAGGAGAGAGAGATGAGAGAGAGAGGAGAGAGAGAACTGTCCCCTATCAATCGGCACATTTCGAAAAAAAAACTTTTTTTCTTCTTCATATTTCTGTATTTAATGAGAAAATCTGAAGGAGACAGTATTACTGTAAAAAGGATCGTTGACATAGTAGAGAAAATATTTATTTTAAAAAATTTTAACAACGGTTCAGAGAGCGCAAGTGTGATTTCCAAAGAGAGCATATCCGTCGTCACATCACATAAGCTGAAAAAATTCAGTATGTATTTAGTTGTTAATCATATTTTTCTATCGTGGTCTCAGAATACTGTAGGATTATCCTAGCTACAGTAACCGAAAAAAAATAATTTCGAAAACGAAAAAAAAACCCACCCGCTAAGTCAAGGAGGTTTGATATTTTGAATTAAAATTTTTCTACGCTCCCGCTACACAGGAGAAAATGTCTCTAATTTCATATCAAGAAATAGTTTAAACTCACTTGTCAGATCCTCCAAAATAATCACGAAGGTGTTCCTCTTTTGAGCAACATTTTAAGAAGAAGTGTATCCTTTTCAAGAATGCAAATTTCAACTTGAGTGTTGCCATTTTTCCAGTAAAAATGTGACAAATGAGAGCTGGAAAGTTTAAAGTTAGACAGAGTTTTCGGCGAAGAAAACATACTAAGTTATTATGAATTGCGTAATGAAGAAGGGTCTTTCGTTTCTGATCTTGATATTGGTAACAAATAGTGTACCTTCATGGTTATAGTGAACTTTATACCTGAAATTTCGTTTTTTTTCGGCTGTAGAATTACATATCAGCAGGTCAAATTTTAATTTTCTAACTTAATTGAAACTTTGCTTACCTTTAAAGACCAGCAATTCAATCGAAGAATAATAGAAAAATATATTAGCAAAAATCAAAAAAACCAATGACCACCTACACAAGGAGCCTAAAAGAGACGTCATAACCTCATCGTAGAGCGAGGAGTGAGAATAAAACGGTTCGATGCGGAATACACGAGGAGAGAAAGAGACGCAGACATATAAAGTTTGGCCAGCACGGTCAGAAGATAGAAAGAATAGGTCACCCTGCGGAGGGAGACACCAACTGTTGAGAAGTGTAGATAAGAAAGGGGGAAGTTTGACGGCCGGAGAAAGGAGAGGAGTGATGAATGACAGTCTCTTTTTCACCGGTAAAACAGTGTCTGCGCTCTCGCACCCGAGGACTGACCAATTTTGAAATTAGATGGAGAGATTAGATCAGAGAGGAGAAAGATAAGAAATGAAAAAAAATTGAAGTGGAAATTTCAAATCAACAGATTAATGTCACTATCGATAGTATCAGTTGTTGACAGACGCTTGTCTTCCTATTTCACTCAGTTGGGGTACCACTATTGCTGTATTACACTTTAAAAGATTGTCAAATAAACTTTATTGAGAAATAATAACGATGCAGATTATTGTGGAAGGTGAAAAAAGCAAAGTGTGCCGAAACTTGATTGAGCAAGAATTATTGAACAATAATGGAGTCGAACATATCAATCAATTCTTGAATCTCGTATCTCCGGAAAACTTTACAGATGTTGTCATCACTGAAAAAATTCAATTACCTCAATGAAATACTGTCAAATTCACTTACTTGCACTGGATACAAATTCGACTATCATCTGCCTGCGATGCTGACATAATTGAACATTACACGTTGGCAATATGAGCACCGTTCAACTTTCTGGATTCCATCATTCTGGGAGATTTCAGCTACTTCCCAGTTCTTCTTCTTGATGAAGTCTTCTTCTTGTTGGGAGACGGCCAATGACCTGAAATTTACAAAAATTTCAAAATTTGGACAAAAATCTATAATCAAAAAAATAATCAAAATCAATACTTTTTAACTGTACTCAAAATCTAAAAACTTCACTCACCTTTAAAGATAATCCAATCCAATCGAATAATAATAGAAAGAAATACATTAGCAAAAATCAATAAATAAATGACCACCTACACAAGGAGTCTAAAAGAGAGCTCACCACTCATTGGAGTATGAGTGATGAGAATGAATGATTTACTCAGTGTGCACAGGAGGGAGGGGGATACGCGATGCGAGCCGCGACGCATCCGGTCAGGGGGGGGGGGGGGGGGGGTTAAGAAGAATAAACACAACAGCACAGTAATCAACTTTATTACGGCAATTAGAAATGTCATCCATACTAATCCAAACAATAGATTCATTGCAATAAAGATAACATTATTGCACTTTTCTCGCCATCTGGGACAGTCATAAAAGTTTTGTGTCTGTTTGGGGATACACCTATTGTTTTATTGTTTTAAGTTTTTGTCGGACTTATCTAGTTTACCAGTGTCAACAGAGAAAAGACAAATAAACTAGTTAGAGTAGTGTGGTGTTTCAAAACTTCAAAAATAATCAGTTTCCTAGTTGACTGTTTTTTGACATCCCTAATATAACTCGGATTATACACCGTTTATTGAAAAAATGATAATATCAGGGTGCACTCGTGAGTTTCAAACCTGTATAACTGGGTTCCTCACAGACATATCAAAAAATGATCAACTAACAAAATCTTCAATTTATCATGAACAATGTTTTACTAGTTGGTCACTTTTTGATATCTCTATCCGTAACCGAGATACATTCATTTGAAGTTAAAGACCATCTACACAGTATGGGGAAGACTAATGTGTTGAAAGGAGCCTATGTCAGTTCATATTGCCAAATAATGAAATATTGATCACATTTTGCCAAAAAAAGGCGAAAAAATTTTATGTTGTCGAGTTGCCGAATTCGCCGAAATTGCCGAAATTTCAGAGATCTGTACCCCGAGGACTGACCAATTATAAACTTAGATGCCAGAGAGATAAGAAATGAAAAAAAGTGGAAATATCACTTTCAATAGTATCCGTATTGAGTTATTGACAGAAGCTGGTCTTCCTATCCCATTCAGTTGGGTTACCACCATTGCTGCATTACACTTTAAACGAGTATCAAATAAAGTTTATTGAGAATTAAATTCAATTGTACAAAAAATATTAAAATTTTAGAAAGTAGACCTCTTGCATTGTTTTCCTGTCGAAGATCCATGATTGGTATTTGATGAAGTGTGGAGTACGACGTTCTTTGACATCGTCAGTGTAAAATATTTCTTCAGCACCCGCTTCTTCGACAACTCGAATTGCTTTCTGATTAGCTTGGAATCAACATTGGCGAAGACTCGTTTTCCCCGTCTGGCTCGATCCATAACGTCGGATCCGGATACACTCAATCCCGACATGCTCGGAAGGCCAGTGAAGTTCAGCAGTTGAGGAAGCTCCGAATTCAGTGGGATTGCATTGGTGCATCTTGGGGCGGCCATCAGACGGTCCGCAATCTCAGAGGGTAATGAGCCAGGTGGGTTCTCCTCGAGCTTGAGATGGCAGGACAAGGATCCCTTCTTCTGAAAAATAAGTAATTTCCATTTTTCATTCCCACAGTTATGAAGCCTAAACAAGCTATAATACTGAATTTTTTAGAGTAATTCATGTCATGAAACAAAGGTTTTTAAAATTAGTTGACCTTATTCATGACTTTAAGGTCAATTATGTTTAAAAATCAATCGTTTATGACATTTATAACTCCGTTAGTGATTAAAAAAATTTTCTACAGTAATCTTTTGATTTTTGGTTATTCTTAAATTAAAAACTTTCGGTTAAATACTTACCTTGACCTTGTCGTCCAATTGCTGAAGAGCCAAAGCACCATTCAGAAATCGCTCAGCCAACTCATCTTCATTTGGCAATCGAACTGAATTGACAGCACTCTCCGCCGCAAATCTCATGCTAGTCTTGAAAGCTTCCTTTTTCACAGCGTGTTTTCTTCTTCTGGTGCTGAGAGATGTGTGGCGTCTGGCTTTCTTTGGTTTTGGATGAACGGCTCTCCTGTTTACTTCTCATTGATCTCCTTCTTCCTCTCCCGCTTCCATTTCCATTCCGTCTTGATTTTGCATATCAATATCATCAATTTGTTGTCTTGGTTCTTGATTTTGATTGTTTTACTAAAAAAATCTATGGATCAATAAGGATGATTTTGATCCCAAATAGGCTGAACAATAATTTAAACATTGAAATTGAGCGTATTAAATTTTTTAACGACTGCAGCCAAGCTCACAAGTTTCCTATCACCCTTTCATCAAAACTTCACTCACCTTTAAAGATAATCCAATTCAATCGAGAAATAATAGAAAGAAATACATTTGCAAAAATCAATAAATAAATGACCACCTACACAAGGAGTCTAAAAGAGAGCTCACCACTCATTGGAGTATGAGGGATGAGAATGAATGAGTTACCCAGCGTGCAGAGGAGGGAGGGGGATACGCGACGCGAACCGCAACGCACACCCCGGCCCATCCAATCAGGGGGATTAAGAAGAATAAACACAAAAGCACAGTAATCAACTTTATTACGGCAATTAGAAATGTCATCCAAACTAATATAAACAAAAGATTCATTGCAATAAAAAAATACTTTATTGCTCTTTTCTCACCATCTGTGGCAGTCATAAAAGTTATTGTGTCTGTTTGGGGATACACCTGTTGTGTTTTTGGTCGAGGCCCAAAAAATCTGTTACATTTTTTTCCTCTTTTCACGGAACACGGAAATGAAAGTAGTTTTTCTTTTTACGGAAGTCGGAGTTCGGGAAAAAAAAGCCCGGAACACGGAACTCGGAATTCCGTGCAACACTGTTCTCGACCCATGTTGGAAAGGCGTTTTCTCTTATTCGGTTTTCAAGAGATTATCCATTTTTCTTGCCATTTCAATTAAACGATTCCTTGAGATGTGATAGGAAACTTGTGAGCCGGGCTACAGTGGTTTCAAAATTTAGTACGCTCAATTTCAATTTTCTAACATTTTGGTCAACCGAATTGGGACTAAAACGATTATAGTTAAGAGCTAGGAAACCCGATAGATAGATTTTCCACTTTTTGTTTTCTTTGATCATTTGAAAAATGTTTTAGTTTGTTTGGAAATTTTTGGATTTTCATAAATTATACTCACCTTTAATAACAAAAAACCAATTATCATATAATGTGAAAGTAATAGATGAACAATAAAGTAAGCATTTAGAAAAAAATCAGTAGGAATAGACCACCTATACACAAGGAGCCATAATATCAGAATATCAGAAAAAATCAGTAGACCAGACAACTAAACCGAGTCGTCAAAGAAAAATAAAGAATGAAGGCCTTAAAAGTTGCCCTGCGCCGAAAGACGACCAGTGCGGTGGAGCGAGTTTACACGGCTGCTTAGTTTTTGAGACGCAGAGTGGTGAGTCATGACAGAGAGAGCCAACGAGTGAGCGAGAGAGAATACGAGAATTTGGCAATCGAATAGTTTGATTGTGTCTGGCAGGTTAGACGGACACTCCACCTCTTGTACACTCTCTCTATGATGACTCACCCTTCTGCGTCTCGGAGATACAGTGCAAACGCGCTCCACCGCACTTGTCATAATTCAGCCCGGGGCAACTTTTAGTTCCTCCATTCTTTATTCTTTTTCGACGACTCGGTTTAGTTGTCCCGTTTACTGATTTATCTGATATTATGGCTCCTTGTGTATAGGTGGTCTATTTCTACTGATTTTTTTCTAATTATTATTTATTATCGACTTTTGATATATTCTCAAGTCAAAGTCCACATTATTGGAAAAGTTCGCATTCTTAGGAAAAGGTGAGTTAGCACAGAATTTGTTAAGACATTAGATAAGTATAGAAAAGAAAAAGTCATGATTCATCATTTTTCAGTAGCTTGCCAACGTTAGTTCGAACTTAAAATAAATTTCACCTTTTTCCAGAATTCCCTCATTTACGTGGCAAACAGTGTGTCGTCTCGAGGAAAATTCCTCGAGAAATCCTGTAACGAGGAATTCCTCGAGAAATTTCTCGAAAAATGTCTCGAATAATTCCTCGAGAAATTTCTCGTTAAAGATTCGAGACGTTTCTCGAGGAATTTCTCTAAAAATTCCTCGAGGAATGTCTCGAGGCAAAAAAGTGTTTCGAGGAATTCCTCGAGGAATCCTCGAGACATTCCTCGAGACACTCCTCGAGGATTCGCTAAACTTGCACTTTAGCGGAGTATCGTTGTTTTTGAGCTGAACATCGTTGTTTTCTTTTTTTGTATTTCAAACGTTCTTTAAAATGTTTTTTCTCCATCTCCGGTGAAAAATACGGTGAAAAAAAATCCCGTTTTAGACAGAAATTTTTTTTTCGATGTTGTCTCGAGGATTCCTCGAGGAATCCTCGAAAATTCCTCGAGACGGTCTCGAGGAATCCTCGAGGAATCCTCGAGAAATTCCTCGTAAATTCCTCGAGGAATGTCTCGAGAAATCCTCGAGACATTCCTCGAGGACTCCTCGAGGAATTTCTCGAGGAATTCCTCGAGATGTGTTTCGAGGATTCCTCGAAAACTTTCTCGAAAAATTCCTCGAGGAATTTCTCGAATCGTCCTCGAATCGACACACTGGTGGCAAATATATCCACAAAAATGATTGAGATAGTGGAACAAGCAGAATTTAAGAGACAATCTCTGAGGGTATCGAGCATAGGCCTGAAGGCGATGTCACACATCGGCCAAACTGTTAGGATTCATCCGATATTCAGTGTATGGGTACCCTATGTTAGTCTAAGAACAAATTCACTTTATTTATCTCAATTCCTCCTTCCACAGGAGAGGTGACGTCATCTGAAGGAAAAAAGTCAAAATCGTCAGTTTTGAAGATAGAGCCCTAATCAGCTCAGAAAAGAATATAGGACACCTTAGTGACTATTTTCGTAGTACATGACTAGTTTCCATGTCTTTCCGTTCAAAAGTTATATTCACTTTTTCAAGTGAATTTTCAGTTTTTTGAGCCTCCTGGAAATTTTTAGTACTTTTGTCCAAGACGAAATGTCCAAATTATGAAACTTCAAGATCCCATACATCAGAAAAAATTAAGGAGACATTTCGATCTGAGTGTGCAAGACGTTTTTTTCAGTCATCTTTTATTATGTTCCATTGAAAACTTTGAATGATCCGTATGTATTCAACTTCACTGATGGAACTCCAACTGCTATTGTTGAAAATACGCAGAATTAGGTTACCATGAGTCAAAAAAATTAGGTTAGACCCGGAATTAGGTTCGTCGGATAGGCATACCTGGCATGATGTCAAATTATATTGATATAACTTCTGGGTCATCTTTTCGAAAATTTTAGTACTGGTGTCTGATGAAATCTGTCTAAAGCTATTTTGGCTATTTTCTTGGCTATTTTCTTCATTTTCGACTATATATTGTTGTTGTTCGATTTTGAAGCCGTTTTTTCCAGAACTTTTAGTGCTGGTGTCCAATCAGATCTATTCAAATTACGAAATTTCATGACCCCACAAATAAAAAAAAATCGGAATAGACAATTGGATTTTAGTGTGCAAGACACTTTTTATAATAATTATTATTACAGTGATTCCAAATATCAAACAATCCCCCACCGCCACAACCGCCGTTATCAATAATATGTAGTCCCAATGGCAAACAATATAAAAGTAAAATGCCGCGAAAACTCGGAGTTAACCCCAGTCAGCAAAAACAAGCCGGTTGCTGGGAATGCACCGCAGTCGTTTGTAAGTTTGGATCCTTAGATAAATGAGATGTGAATAATTTTCAGTTGGAAGAGTTAAGAAGTAGATTGGCCAAGAAGTTGCCCCAAAATGAAGAAGCTGATTCTCCTGATCAAGACTACTCGGTAAATATATACATTATTTCTATAATTAAAATGGTAGTAATTTAGATTGTCGTCAAGGGAAACAATGAGCAATGCTCGGTGGCTCCGTGGGGTCAGCAGGGCCACCACCACCAAAACCAGGGGGACCATCTGGAATACCTCCGCCGCCCCCCTCCTCCACCACCGTCTTTTCTTCTTCAACAGCCACCCACCATCAAAGTGAAGACTCGATCCAACACTCAGCTAACCTCCATCAAAAATACCAAGGCCAATATTATGGAGGAGAAGCCGTTATTTGTCTCTTAATAACTCGATCCGCTGGCAAGTTTCGAAGTTGAGCCAAATTTTCCATTTCAAACAACGATCTATAATGTTCCAGAGGGTGCTGACCAGTTTGGTTTGGAAGTTAACGATTCAAGGAAACATTGCGGAATTGCTGAGAGTAAGTCATAACTCAAAAAAAAAATTAAAGATAATGATTTATTTTTCAGATTTTCTGAGTTGCAAGGAATGCACCAGCAGGTTTTATCGAGGAATCCCAATGTTTCATTATCGAAACGATCATCTAATGGTAACAGCTTTTGGAAAAGTTACATTTTTTAAACAAATTCAATTTTAGACCGAAAGGAAACCAATTTGATTATTTTTCGCTTTCAAATGGATATTATTTTTATTATTCTATTAAGCCAATAAATAAATATTAAAAGTTAACACACCGTGAAAAAATAATTTTAAAAAAAACAGCGAAAACAAAGAATTTTTTCCGAAAATATCAGTAAAAATGACAAAAAAGCGAAAAACAACAAAGTTGCGGTGCGGGTTTTCAACGTCGGAACTTTATAATTTTGACAATAATTTTTGAAAGTTTAGGATTCATTTTTGAAATTTAGATGATTTAATTGAAATAACTTATTTTTAAAACCAAAAATTTGCTTTCGACATCTTTCTTTGTTAACATCGATAAAGAACACAAATTTTTGTTTAGTCCTTCCATTATTCTATTAACGAATAGAGTTATCAATAAACTGATGAGAATAGATCTTCGATGTAAGCGTAGTTATCAACGATTTCAAAAATGCAACGTTTTCATAAAATGTGTACGCAGAACTAAATCGGCACTTTGAATACTGTGACTGTTTTTACCCGTTTCGTCTAGTTTTGAACTAAATCTATACTTTGATCCACTCTTTTTACATTATGGATGTTTCAGTTTTCCTTTTTTACATATAACACAGGACAACAACAACAATAAATTTATTCTGATCATCTTTAAAACAATCTATTGACAGCATTTCAGCGGCTAATTTGTTGCACTCAGGCTCCTCTTTGTTACATGCTCCTTAGCTGCGTTCGCAACCGCACATTCTCTTGAGTCTCCTTTTCTGGTAAACTATCGTATTTGAGTTTTGCAGATCCCGTTAGCATTCTTGGGAACTTGGCTGAGCAAAATCATTCTGAAAATGGTCAAAATGGCTTAACATTCTTATTTCAGCCAAATGGGAGCAGAGGAAAAACTAAATCTCTGGCCACGAGGCCGTTAAAGTCATAAAGAGCCATAATTTACTTACCTTTAACGACATAAAAACCAATCCAATCGAAGAATTATTTTTTAAAAAATAGAAAAATATATTAGCAAAAATCAAAAAAGAAGTGACCACCTACCAAGGAGTCAAAGAAAGAAACCACCACCTCATAGGAGAGTGATGGATGGGAATGAATATGTTGTGTGTACATAAACGTTATCAGTCACGCCCTTGTTTACGACGATGATGCAGTTTTCCGGAGATTGTGATAAGAATTGACGTCAGACAAGTTTAGAAACAAATATTTTCGAAAAATTTAATTGGAATGGAGAACTCAGAAATGAACTCTTTGTTTACAGTTCCTAGTTTAAAATTCACAAATTCAAGTTAAAGGAAGATATGTTTCATTAAAATGAACAAAAATTAGAATGAGATTCCAAATTAGCTTTCAAATTTAGTTTTGGTCCTAAATCCAATAAGATCAGCTTGTTTTCGAAATCAATTTTTAGAAACTTTTGAAAAGCTTCCATCACTTCCAACCCGTTTTTAGCTTAACATGATGAAGGAAAATATTACAAAGAAGACAAGTTGCAATTAAAATTTTATTCAAAAAAAACAAATTGGCAATGTAAAAATTGAATAGTGGATAACACTTTCATTGGTATTTCGATCGGATTCTTCATCTTCCATATTATATTCATCGTTGCGCAACTCTTCAACTGTGTTTTTTTCTTAAAGCTATCCAAAATCTCCAAAATTCTCCAATTCATCCTGATATATTCTTGTGTATACATCTCAAACAAATTTCATGTTGTTGCCAGTCAGCATGGTAATATCCGTGTACTTCTGAAAAAATTAAATTCAAGTTTATATTTATTTCAAGTAAAACTCACCTTTGATGGAACTGGATAACCGATAGCAAATACCAAGTAGATGAATAATAGAATAAGTTTTGAAAAAATCAATAAGGACCACCTACACAAGGAGTCAGAGAAAGACACCACCTCATAGGAGTGTGAAGGATGAGAATGAATGAAGATTATCCAGTCTGCAGACGTAAGCGAGCAACACGCGACGCAGACCGCGACGCATAGCAAGATAAAATCTATGATACACTTACAAAGAGCACAGTAAGACAATACATTGTTTTATGACGTCATCTACAGATTGTCTCATATCAATCTTAAATGAAGGGAGATATGGGAGCTACAGTACTGGCCAAAAGTATGTTAGCAAATTGAAGAACCAGAAGCTAAGTAATGATTCTTGAAAAATTAAGAGTGAATTCAACATAAATTTTTATTGGTATAAACAAGAAGCGGGTGTAAAAAATAATTCTAGCTGTATCGATTTTGAAAATATTGAAACGGAAAGATATCAAAGTATTCTGTTGAGATGTTCGTAGCTTTTCGATAAAATTGCTATTCTTGACGTGTTATAGTACATGTAAGACTAAACATTGATTGATAATCGTAGAAACCTGAAAAAATTAAATTTATGAAGAAATTAAAAAAAGCACATACCAATTTTACTATCCCATATTGGCTTGGTTTTTATGTGTGATGATTAGCTTCACAACGGAAAGTGTAATCCAGACGTAAACATTATCTGAAATTTGAAATATTAAGTTTTCTAGAAGAGTTTTTGTTAGCTCTTACCGTGGAATTTCGGAATACTTAACATCTTATCAACTGCATCGTGCTCGAAAAGTTCATCAATCAGTTTTCGTATTTTTTATAAACTGCCATTACCTTTCATCGGTAATATTGTCGATAAACTTCTGAAATCAAGAACATAGTTTTTTTCAAAGGAAATAGTTTACTTACCTTCCACTACAGTAATCGAAGAATATTAGAAAAATAAATAGAGTAGAAAAAATCATAAAGAAAACGACCACCTATACACAAGGAGTCAGCGAAAGACCTCATCACCTCATAGGAGTGTGAGGGATGAGAATGAATGAAGATTATTAAGTCTGCAGACTGAAACGACCAATACGCGATGCAGACCGCGACGCTGATTGTAAAGTGCACCTGGTCGGTGTTTTTGATGCACCGCCCTTTGTGTTCTTATCTCATCAATCTATAAAGATCTCATAAACAATGATAAATACCGTAAAACCTTTATTAGAATTGCCCTTCTAAAAGACTCACATTTGTTGGTTCCCTAGTTTGAAAAATATTGTTATAATTTTATTGTTATAATTTGATAATTTTCCGAACTAACAAAAATACTGTAAGAATACAGTATACCTAATCTTTTTTGAAACATAACTTTCTTGAACGGTAGATTTAAAGAAAAACAGAACTGATATATCATGATAATCTGTTTGTAAAAAATTGCATGTTTACCTGTCTCAATGGAACAGATTAAGAAAAATGGGATCGAATGACAGGAACAAACAAGTTTTCATTAATTGTGCTTCAATTCCTTCCAGTTATTGTCTGTTCAAAAAAGTAGAACCCGCGAAATTCAAATCGGGTGCTAAAAATTTCATAAAATTAACAATAAAAAATTATATCGGCTTCTTATCTGGGGCGTAACAAACCTTCATAAAAAAGGCTACAGCTGAGAGATACAGTGACTTAGTTTAAGCTCTTTGTTAGTTTTGTTTTATCTCTTTTTTAATCTCTCTTGTTTTTTAAAGTTGTACACGTTACAGTATTCGCTCGAGCAGATGTCACATGACCCTTTAACACCTAGGCTCCGCCCCTTTTCTGTCTGAAATCGCAACGCGACACGCTACGCAGGTGTATGGTGTGTCAGAGTGCGGAAGGAGACAAATCATCGTCATTGTGTGCAATCGTCTTCGTCAAGAATGGTCGGTCAACATATCGGATATGATGCTGTCAAATGCATTGTCAAGTACATGGAAGCAAATAAAAGGTAAGTTATTTTTATTCTAAATCTTTTTAGTACTTTTTCATGTATAAATATTTCCAGATTCGAAATCTCGCAAAGAATTCCATCGCTTCGAAATATCGATAGAATCGTACCTCTCTCCATAGACACTCTTGTCTTCAAATCGAATGAAGTTGAAGTCAACAATGTCAGTTATAAGCTTGGAACCATTCAACATAGTTCCAATGGACCACTTCCTGATGCCCTTCAATCGATTAATTCAACTGGAGGTGTTCAATGTGATTTGGACCAATATGGATTCGAAGATCACAGTTACAATAAAACAATTACCCCTGGAGATGTCTCAATTATCGATCCAAACCCAAACTATCCACCAATGATTCAAAGAAATGAACAACATTTTATGATGCTGGAAAATCATTTGAAGTTTTCTGAAGGATTATTGAGAAAAGCTAGAGAGGGATCGGATGAACAAATGATGTATAAAGAAAGTGTAGATATGTACAGACGTCAATTAATTCCATACTATTGTCAAAGGGACAACACTCCATCGCCATACGAACAGTTCACTCAGCTGACAATAACGAGGAAAAGTGAATCAGGAGAAGAAACGAAGAAGGAAGTGATTAAGTGTACGAAGAAATTAGGAGAAGTATTCAAATATCTCACAACTTTTTTATTCGGAAAACGACGATTCGCTGTGAATGTCAGAAAACTGACAATCGATTTTGATCCAATTATGATTCGCTTACCGGAGAATTTGAAATTGAATGTTAAAGAACTTGAAGTCAATAGTAAAGCCAGTGTTGCTCTCAATGCTCTTTCTCCACTCCTCGAGAACTCTTCATTCAATGAATTGTCTGTCTATTCTATTAAAGAAGATGATTTATTGCGCGAAGAAGTGAAGAATGCGAAATCATTGATTATCAAAGAAATCGACAGTAATCAGAATTGGAATACGTTCATCCGAAGACTTCAGAATCCAAATGTTCTGTTTAAATACGATATTCCAGTTGAAGACTACGTATCTTTGATAAATTATTGGGAGGAAGTTGGTAAACCAAGTGGAACATGCTATACATTCCATGTTGACGACGATGAACCGATTGAAGAGCTGAAGGAAATTTTGGAATTGAAAGATCGGTCGAAGGTCCGTGTCACAATTGTAGACAATTCGATGGATGAAGATGTGGATGACGAGATGTCGATTTGGACGTTGAAATTTGAAGTCATCTAATTGTTTTTTTTTGTTTTAAAGTTTTTCCCTTTTTTTTAATAATTGATAATAAACATTAAAATTATTATAACTTTTCGAAAAATAAATGCCAGCAAGTAATTCATGCGAAAACCAGATGAAAAAGAGATAAAACGTATAAAATTATTTGGATTGAAGATTACTACAGATCAAGAGATAAAAAGTTCGAAATCATGAGCTTATACAATGTGATGAACAATTGGGAAGTTTAAAAGAAATAACTCAGGTTTATTGATAAAATCTCGATGGTATCAAATCTCATGAATAACCACACGAGATTCATTCTGATAACTAAATCATCATTTTGTTCTGTTTTTAATGTTTTCAATAATAAATAATTGTTTGAAAAGTTGTTGTTTTTTTCAATTTGAGAACAGAATTAGATAGCTGATAACATTTCTGGATGTTGTTCAAAACGAAACACTTTTTTCAAAAAATCAACATTTATCGTAATGAAAATTAAAAAAAACTACTATCTATGATTTTCGAGTGCTCTTGTACAACTTGTCCAGGTTTGGGTTCTGAAATTAAAAAAATTAAACATTTCATTACTTCGAAAAAAATTACCAAAAAACTCCTCATTTTGCTACGTTACTCATGTACTTGCCAACAAATGAATGAGTGTTTCTGGCATGTGGTGCAAAAATTAGATGAGTATGTATAGTCTTTAATTTGAATAGTAGGCCTGCAGCAGTTGCCTATGGTATAAGAAATTATACCAGCATCGCCTGGAAAGTTAAACTAAATTAAATGGATTTTATACAAGCAATTAAGCCCGCCTATAACTAGTAACTTACTATTTTCACTTTTCCCTAGCAGAATTATTGTATTCTGGTATAATATATAAATTATTAAACTTTTTTTATTTCAGCTTCTATTGTTAAACTATTTACTATTCTGAAACTAAAAACTACTTTTTTCCCTTATTCGATATCATTTTTTTTAATTTATCCAAAATAATGTAATCCAAACCCCCTAATCCAAAAGGAAAAATTTAGTCTCATAAAAAAACTAAAAGAGAAACAAGCTATTGTTGTTAAACTATTTACTATTTTGCAACTATTTTTAAAAAATTATAAAAGCAATTTTCATTATAAATTTTATTTAAAAAAAAATACTTACCTTAATCACAAAAAATCCACCAATTCATGAGAATAATAATAATAGAAGAATAAAGAAAATAAATCAGCAAAAATCAATTGAAAAAGGACCCCTATACACAAGGAGTCTTAAAAAAAGAATTCACAATCTCATTGAATTGTGAGGAGTGAAAAGTAAAAAAATGTTTTGGAAAATAGACGAAAAGGAGACAAGGAGGACGACCCGCTGAGAAGAAAGATGTAATCTACACAATATATCGCACCCCCGAAAATAACAATTAATTTGACATCTCCTTAAAAAAGAGACATTTCATTGAATTGAGGAGTAAAAAGGAATATCTTGATTGTGGAATAGAGACTAGGAGGAAACAAGAAGACGTCCCACTGTGTGAGAGAGTGGTATCTGCTTAATTAATTTTATTAATCAAGACTAATAAGTTTTTTCTTTTTTGTTCATGGATTTGCTGTTAATTCTAAAGTGCTTCTTACAGAGATAGAGAAAAATAAACTAGTTAGAGTAGCTTGGTGTTTGAAAAAATTCGGAAATAATCGGTTTCCTAGTTGGCTGTTTATTTTTCGTCTATTAAACAATGGAAAATGTCAGGGTGCACTCATGAGTTTCAAACCGATACAACTGGGTCCCTAGTAAAGATATCAAAAAATGATCAACTAACAAGATCTTCAATTTATCATGAACAATGTTTTACTAGTTGGTCACTTTTTGATATCTCTATTCGTAACCGAGATACATTCTTTTGAAGCTGAAAACAATCTACACAGTATGGGGGAAGATTAATGTGTTGAAAGGCACCTATCTCAGTTCAAACTGGAGATTTTAAAAAGCTGTCAACTAATGAAATATTGCTCATAAAGAACTTAATATTTCAATAGTTGACACTTTTTCAATTGAACCAATATGAACCGAGATATGAGCCTTCAAACCTTTGAACCTCCCACGACCAGTATTGATATTCTTCAACTTCAATGTCTCATATCTCAGTTACCGATAAAGAAATCAAAAAGTGAGCAACAGGTGAAATATTGATAATAATAAATCAAACATTTTATCAGTTGATCATTTTTTGATAACTCTACTAGGAACCCAGTTATACTAGTTTCAATTGAGAAGTGCGCCCCGATATTATTATTTTATTCACTTAAAAAAATATTCAAAAAGACCATTGATCTAATAAATATTTATGAACATAGAAAAATGGACTGATTGATTAATGGCAGCAGCCCTCGTTACGTCAGTCTCCCCTTTGCAGGGAGGTGTCAAATTAATTGTTTTTTTCGGAGGCGCGATATTGTTTTGGATTAGAAATATAAAGACCCAAATTATTCTGGCCAATGTTCAATGGCTACCTGATTTTTGGCTACCTGATTAATGGCTACCTGAGGATTAATGGCTACCACTGGATTTTTGGCTACTTTTGCCTAGTGGGATTAATGGCTACCTAGGTTTTTTGGCTACCTCAGATTTTTGGCTACCTTAGCTTTTTGGCTACTTTTTGAAAAGATTTTTGGCTACTTTTTAGATGATTTTTGGCTTCTTTTCTAATGATTTTTGGCTACTTTTCTAATGATTTTTGGCTACTTTTTGAAAAGATTTTTGGCTACTTTTCGGAAGATTTTTGGCTACTTTTTAGATGATTTTTGGCTACTTTTTAGATGATTTTTGGCTACTTTTTAGGTGAATTTTGGCTACTTTTTAGGTGATTTTTGGCTACTTTTTAGGTGATTTTTGGCTACTTTTCTAATGATTTTTGGCTACTTTTTAGGTGAATTTAGGCTACTTTTTAGGTGAATTTAGGCTACTTTTTAGGTGATTTTTGGCTACTTTTTAGGTGAATTTTGGCTACTTTTTAGGTGATTTTTGGCTACTTTTCTAATGATTTTTGGCTACTTTTCTAATGATTTTTGGCTACTTTTCTAATGATTTTTGGCTGCTTTTCATAGAGTTCTTCGCTCTTTTTCCTATGTCGGTTGGATGTACTTAAAACTGAGAATTATGCGCCTAAGCCTAAAAATAGTTCTTATTTCTCACAAAAATAAAAAGTTTAGGAAAATGTTAAATCAAAACAAAGTAAAAGAAAATCATGGATTGAAGAGTATTTCTGAAAATAAGGTCCTTTGATAAAGAGTTTTTCCTAAGCCTTATTTGAAAACAAGAACTGATTGTAGGCTTAGGTATTTAATTTTCAGTAGTAGACTGAACAGAAAACAAAACATACTTTTAAAAACCGATATTTTCTAATAACTGGAAAATAGTAAAAATCTGTTGAAAATCCTAGAGGAACTGTCCAGATCCTTAAAGAAAGTAACAAAAAATCAGCATAGAAACAGCTGAAAATCAATTCTCCGTATTTGACTGTCCTAATTTAAAATTCGACTTCAGATCATAGCTGCTAGACGGAACTCCGAAAAATAACATCCGATTCTCATAGGAAAACAGCTTTCAAAAATCTTCTGGAAAGTAGCCAGAAATCACCAGAAAAGTAGCCTGAAAGTACCACAAGATAGCCAAAAATCACCTAAAAAGTAGCCAAAATTCACCTAAAAAGTAGCCAAAAATCACCTAAAAAGTAGCCTAAATTCACCTAAAAAGTAGCCTAAATTCACCTAAAAAGTAGCCAAAAATCTTCCGAAAAGTAGCCAAAAATCTTTTCAAAAAGTAGCCAAAAATCATTAGAAAAGTAGCCAAAAATCATTAGAAAAGTAGCCAAAAATCATCTAAAAAGTAGCCAAAAATCACCTAAAAAGTAGCCAAAATTCACCTAAAAAGTAGCCAAAAATCATCTAAAAAGTAGCCAAAAATCATCTAAAAAGTAGCCAAAAATCATCTAAAAAGTAGCCAAAAATCATCTAAAAAGTAGCCAAAAATCATCTAAAAAGTAGCCAAAAATCTTTTCAAAAAGTAGCCAAAAATCTAAGGTAGCCAAAAATCTGAGGTAGCCAAAAAACCTAGGTAGCCATTAATCCCACTAGGCAAAAGTAGCCAAAAATCCAGTGGTAGCCATTAATCCTCAGGTAGCCATTAATCAGGTAGCCAAAAATCAGGTAGCCATTGAACATTGGCCAATTATTCTCGACGTCTATACTAACATATCATTTATAATGATTTATTATCTGTTGGATCATTCTTTTCCGTGGGACTTTGACATCTTACACGCCATAATTTAGATCAAGAGATAATATGCGTGATGTGAAAAGTGAGTAGATAACATCTTTCTTCGCAGTGCGACGTCTCCTTGTCTCCTTTTCGTCTATTTTCCGAAACATTTTCTTTATTTTCACCTTTCACAATTGAACGAGGTTGTGACTTCTTTTTTAAGACTCCTTGTGTATAGAGGTCATGTTTTAATTGATTTTTGCTGATTTATTTTGTGTATTCTTCTATTATTATTATTTTCATGATTTGATGGATTTTTTCGTGATTAAGGTAAGTATCAAAAAAATTATAGACCTACAGTAGCGGCCAATGAAATATCCCCTTTTTTTTCGGCTATAACTTTTTTTCAAAGAACATCTAGCAAGTTGAGGTAAATTGAGAAAATGTTGCTAATAAAATAAGCAATACGATGCTGGTTTTTTTTTCGAAAAAACAGTTTTCTCTGAAAAATTCTTGAGAAAAAAATTGAGTATTGATTTCGAGAATTGAGAAGAAAAAGAGAAAAAGAGAAAAACTGCATCTTAGTGCATCTGCATGCATTAGGGGGTCAAATCTACTCTTCTTTTAGTTCTGGTAATTTTCTAAGTTGAAAAATATCAAAGACCATCAAAAACGAAGAAGCTTGAACTTCAAAATTTTTTTTTGAAAATATGGTAAAAATTGAGAACAATGAAAAAATCGAAACAATTTTTTTTGCCGTACCACGACGAAACTTTGCAACTTTATTATATATGCCGGGAACATCTATAAAAAATTTTGACCCGATTGCTTCTCTCAGAACAAAGTTATAGCCAAAAAACAAAAAGGGGATATTTCATTGGCCGCTACTGTAAAGATAGGGACCACCACACGTGTCGGGGGGTTTGCGTTCTTTGGAGGCTCGTAGCTTGACTCGTAATGAACCAAGCTTTCTGAAAAATTTATCTCATACGAAAGAAAGCCCATAGAATCGACTGGCAGTGTCAGATTTTGAAATAAATGTTTAGTTTTCAAGAAAAATCGATGAAATAGGAACTAAATGCAATTTTTGCAAATTTAGGTCAGATGAAAGACGACTTCCTGTTGTTTTGAGTGATTATCAGTTCATAGTCTAAGGAAAAGGCTCTAGAAAATTTTCGAAAATTGATCGGTGGCAAGTTACTGAAAATTTCAGCCAAACTAAAAGTGGAATTGTGAACATTTTTCATCGATGACATATAAAAAGGATCGGATTTGAAATTTTTTTGCGACTAAGAAAATCTGAAAACCGCAACTCTTTGGTATTTTTACAAAATAAAATTTGCCGAGCTTGTAAATTGTCTCCTATTATAGAAAAAAAAACTAAAATTTGATATTTTTGAGCATTTTCTCGCCCATTTTTGCAATTTTTTCAACAGAAAAACGAAATCTATGTATGTGCGTCTTATTGGAATTTCACTCAATTTTAACTACTTTTCCCTCAATTTTACATTATTTTTCAGGCGAAAATATCATTAGCTCATGAACCGTCTTGTTGATATTGCCCGACAATATTTGCATTAATGATGGAGGAAATCTATATTTCGACATTTTTGAGGACTCTTACTAAAAAGTTAGAAACAAAAAGCTTCTGGCTACTTGCTCAAACGAATGTTGGATCAGAGGAAACCGGTGGGATGACAGTCCATAGAAGATTCAATCTCGACTTCAAAAGGATCGAAGGTGCTCTTGAAGTACCTGTATCAGCTCATCCTGAGCTCAAAATAATAATTGTCGATGAAGTGGTTCTATGTAACCCACACATTTTATCAGTTATGGATCAACTCACGGCCGAAATGAAGAAAAATAAAAATTTTTTCGGCGGCGTCTCTTTTTTAATGGTTGGAGACTTTCTTCAACTTCCTGCTGTGGGAAACGAAAAGGGCTACACATGTAAGCTTTTTTTTTAAAGTTAGAAAAAAAAAACGTTTCACTTTAATAATTAAAAACATTTGTAGGGGATGAACGGAGGTTTTTTGATAAGGTTAATCTCACCTCAAACTTTCGTCAAGCCAATCATTGCGGGTTTTATAACCTTCTAAAACGTTGGTCCATTGGAATAGTAGAAGAAGAAGATGCCCAATTTTTGGCAACAAGACAAGTGGCCGCAAGTCCGGAAAACATTTATCAAAAAATGGCGCAGTTTTATGACGAAAACAATTGGGACCCCAAAAACTCGGTGATTTTGACTTCGCAACTCATCAATGTGGCGGAAATCAACAGAAATGTAAGACATTTTTGAAAAATATAAATTTTTATGAGAAAAATACCGGTTTGCAGGTTGTCCACATCAAATGTCAATCCAACACGATCATCGATGTGCCTACATGGATAATCAAAACACAGCCTATTACGGCTACAGGAGATGTCAAGTTTACAATCCATGAGAATTCAAACATGTGCCCCATTGGCATTGGAAGCCACATAATAATAACGGACACTATCAATATAGGAAATAGTAAAATAATTCGACGGGGGACAGTCTGTTGCGTCTTTGGTTTTTATAAAAGAAACAATCAAGTTCTAAGGATCTCAATAAGGTAACGAAAATTCAAAAAAGTTTAAAGCAATATAAAGAAATCTTACAGATTTTCTGATTTTACTGATCCCGTCACTATTTCGAGGAATTCTAAAATACGTCTTGGCTCTGGCGGATCTTCAAGAATCTACGATATGAGGTTTCCCATAAGGTGTGCATATGCAACCACCTTCTACCAATCACAAGGAAGGACGCTTGCAAATGTGATCATTGACACATCGGCCATAGAATTGGGAGCTGCTGCATTCTGGCGCCAGCAGAGTGCAAAACATTCAAAATTTCTGGATATCCCACATCAATCCAAAAGCACCTATTCATGAACTCAAACGCCTAATCCGTCCAGATCCAGAGGGAGTAGCGGATTCACACGACGACATCGAATAAATATATATATATTTTTTTTTAATTTTATAATTTTAAATAAAAAAATTTGAAAAAAATCATTTATTATTTGCTTTTTCTTGGTCTTACATTGCCATTCAATAGTTTTAGTTATCTAATCAATTGCTCTGAACAGAATCGGTCTTATCTACTATCTTATCTTTTTTGTTTGCGCTCATAGAGATTCCAATCATTTGGTGAACAGTGATAAACTATTTATTCTCATCACCAACATTCCTATGAGTTGGTTATGTCTCCTTTAGACTCCTTGTGTAGGTGATCGTTTCTTTTTGGATTTTTTCTAGTATTTTTCTATTATTTTTCGTTTTGGACGTTTGAAATTGAAGGTAAGTAAAGTTTTATTTTGTTTTTTTCAAAAATTCATTTTTTAAGAAACGCTCTTCAGTAATGAATAACTAACTCTTAATTTTACAGATATTTCCAACAAATCCGACTTCAATTTGTGGAACACGGCTCGAGAAGTTGCCCTATTCTTTCAAAGGAAGCATAATGCCCATCTGGAACACTTCCTTCCTCCTGATAAACAGTCTTCGTTATGAATCTTATCGAGTTCCTTGATATTCTTGCACCATCATGGCGCACCATGCCGCTAGACGAACTCAAAGCTCGTCTTCGGGCTCTGGGACCCAGCTTCTTCTATCTCCGGCATCGCGCTGATGTCCTTCACGGAATCCTGCAATTCCGTCCCGAAACGTAAGTCTTCTTTTCTCTTTTTTTTCATATCGGTCATTTTCTTTTCTTTTCAGTGCTTCCATGAAGTTTAGGTCCCGACTCGGCTTCCTTTCCGTGGCCCTCTTCTTCCAGCGGAAACATAATGTCCGATTGGCCTACGTCGATTGCGACGCTGGGTCGTACTACCCAGTGGAAGTATTGATGATCCGGTAATTTTTCTTTTCCCGGTTTTAATATCGTTAATAAAAAATGTTTTTCTTTTGTGTTTTCTTGGCTTATTCGTTTGGGTTCTCGGTTCTCTTGGTTTACTCGGTCCAATTGTCTTCCACTTCTGTTTTCTTATTAGTGGTCTTTTCTTCTTTCCGAAGCCTTTTGCTTTCCGGATTAGTATGATCATTTCTGATACTACTGTCAAGACTGATCATATTAGATCGATAAAGGGTTACTGTCAGATTATTTCTAGGTGCTTTTATACTATTTCTCTTGTCATCGCAATCACTTTGTTTGTATTTCCTTTCTTCGTGGAAGCTCTAAATGACATAGAAAATGGAGCGGCATACTTACATACAAATGTAGTAAATATCATCATAAATATTGTACTACCAATTCTGATAGTAGTAGGCATCTTGTTTGGGGTATATTCAGGGTTAAAGATTTACTATGGAAAGAATGCATCAAGAAAAGCCTTGATCGAATTTGTAAAAGTTGCAAGAAGAGCACCTCCTATGGTTAGAAGAGCCATGAGGAAAATGAGACCAGAAATTAATAACATCGAACTAGGAGATTATGAGGATAGTGATTCAAATGAAATGGAGGCTTTCGACACAAAAGAGATAGAGATAAAATTCAGAAACGCAACACGATATTCCGTACTATATAAATTGCTGATATTTATCACCAGAGGGTGGCTTCTTGTAGTATTTTAGTCTTTTTATTATTTTTCTTTGGTAGTAAGCTTTTGGAGAGCACTTCTTTTGATGGATAAATAAAAATGAGCTGATAAAAGGTGTAACAACACATAAGACGATGGTCTTTCAAACGAGAAAAAAAAGTTGCCCGTTTTAAATCGAAAAATTTTTTAGAAAAAAAATCAAAAAGTAGTAAGTACACTGATTCATATATTTTAACTGACAACTCATGTCATATTCAATATAAATCATATTCCGTTACCAATGTTACTCTTACCTGTCTCAGAAATGACGTTTTTTCCCCAGAATCGTGGGAAGAAAGTTATCAGACATCATTAAAATTCCCATAACATTCTGTGAGTTTGCAATCCTCTGCACCCATGCATAAATGTCTGAACAACTTCCATTTATTCGCCATATGAGTTCTTTTGCAAAGTTATTCCATTTCTTGGTATCATTTATTTTCCAAAAAAGTGATAAAAATTTAAATGTTTATTATCAATTATTTAAAAAGAAACAAAAAACTTTAAAACAAAAAAAAAACAATTAGATGACTTCAAATTTCAACGTCCAAATCGACATCTCGTCATCCACATCTTCATCCATCGAATTGTCTATGATTGTGACACGGACCTTCGACCGATCTTTCAATTCCAAAATTTCCTTCAGCTCTTCAATCGGTTCGTCGTCTTCAACATGGAATGTATAGCATGTTCCACTTGGTTTACCAACTTCCTCCCAATAATTTATCAAAGATACGTAGTCTTCAACTGGAATATCGTATTTAAACAGAACATTTGGATTCTGAAGTCTTCGGATGAATGTATTCCAATTCTGATTACTGTCGATTTCTTTGATAATCAATGATTTCGCATTCTTCACTTCTTCGCGCAATAAATCATCTTCTTTAATAGAATAGACAGATAATTCATCGAATGAAGAGTTCAGGAGAATTGGAGAAAGAGCATTGAGAGCAACACTGGCTTTACTATTGACTTCAAGTTCTTTAACATTCAATTTCAAATTCTCCGGTAAGCGAATCACAATGGGATCAAAATCGATTGTCAGTTTTCTGACATTCACAGCGAATCGTCGTTTTCCGAATAAAAAAGTTGTGAGATATTTGAATACTTCTCCTAATTTCTTCGTACACTTAATCACTTCCTTCTTCGTTTCTTCTCCTGATTCACTTTTCTTCGTAATTGTCAGCTGAGTGAACTGTTCGTATGGTGACGGAGTGTTGTCCCTTTGACAATAGTATGGAATTAATTGACGTCTGTACATATCTACACTTTCTTTATACATCATTTGTTCATCCGATCCCTCTCTAGCTTCTCTCAATAATCCTTCAGAAAATTTCAAATGATTTTCCAGCATCATAAAATGTTGTTCATTTCTTTGAATCATTGGTGGATAGTTTGGGTTTGGATCGATAATTGAGACATCTCCAGGGGTAATTGTCTTATTGTAACTGTGATCTTCGAATCCATATTGGTCCAAATCACATTGAACACCTCCAGTTGAATTGATCGATTGAAGGGCATCAGGAAGTGGTCCATTGGAACTATGTTGAATGGTTCCAAGCTTATAACTGACATTGTTGACTTCAACTTCATGCGATTTGAAAACAAGAGTGTCTATGGAAAGGGGTACAATTCTATCGATATTTCGAAGCGATGGAATTCTTTGTGAGATTTCGAATCTGGAAATATTTATACATAGCAAAGTACTAAAAAATATTTAGAATAAAAATAACTTACCTTTGATTCGCTTCCATGTACTTGACAATGCATTTGACAGCATCATATCCGATATGTTGACCGACCATTCTTGACGAAGACGATTGCACACAATGACGATGGTCTGTTCACTTCCGCACTCTGACACACCATACACCTGCGTAGCGTGTCGCGTTGCGGTTTCAGACAGAAAAGGGGCGGAGCCTAGGTGTTAAAGGGTCATGTGACATCTGCTCGGGCGATTACCGTAATGTGTACAACTTTAAAGAAAAGAGAGATAAAAAAAAGATAAGACAAAACTAACAAAGAACTTAAGCCGCTGCAGGACTTAGGCTCTTTTCATTGAGGTTTGTTACGCCCCAGATAAGAAGTTGGTAAAAGTTTTATCGTTAATAAAATTGTTAATTAGGACAAAGCCTATCAAGTCACAAAAAATCAAGTTTATTAATTGTTTAACTTTGCATTCATTTTGCATTACAACTTTACTTGTGGTTCTTTTGATAACCGTTGCATCTATAATATTATGCTATTTCCCAGTTAAATGTTTGATTACAGTACCTAACGTCGTTGAGCTTTCCGTATTGAAGTTATTTTGGTCACTTGTGTTATTTATATAGAAACAACCACATCTGCTTGTTCTGGAACACTAATTTAAAAATCATTCTTATTTTATTGAAATTACAGAATTATTTCAAATGAATTTATTTGTTTTTTCCTGGGAGAATACATGCTTGAAAAAATATAAACTTTCGTAAAAAGGGACCCTGGAGACGTCAAGCACTTAAAACTGTTCCCTTTCAAAAATAAATCGAGAGTGACATTTGAAAAGTAGACACATAAATCAATCAGTCAAATGTATAGGGAGCATCAGGTTTTTCACAAAAAAAATTATATAAAATTCATTTCGCTTCATTTGAAATTTTCAGAATTCAAAAAAAAAACGTAAATATGTATTTATTGTCGACTTTAAGAATAATATTTATTTTGATAACTGGGAACAATTGAATTAATAATAAGTGTAACAGCAACAAAAACAAACAAAAATTAATTAGGAACCTTTAGGTTAATGTAGTAAGCCAATTGTAGCTCATTCACTCGTTTGGAGCCGGACCTCAGAAAGTTGGATGAGGCTGAAAGCAATAATTCCTTTTAAAAAACCGTAACAAGTATTCTCTTACAATTCCCAACAAGTCGCCAAGCTTTTTCAAAACTTCCTCTTTTTCTGTAGGACTGATTCCGTTGTCCATGTCTTTCTCGGCTAATTCTTTCGAAATTAATGCTCCTGTCTCGATCAGTGTGTCTGTCAAGGTGTTGGATTCTGAAACTTTTTCATGACTTCGATAAAGTTTTTCAGACATACCTTTTGAAGATTCTATGTTTGGAATGAACACATGTTGAGCATATGATATCATGAAAGTCCAAAAATTTTGGAAAAATTCAATTTTATCAGAAATACTTCTCGACACGAAGTCGTCTTCCATTTTTGAGATTCTAGAATTTAAATATAAATTGGTTTCTGTAAGTTTTGTAATTGTTTTGTATTAATTAAGAACTCACTCGAAATGGGTTTTAAGGTACTCCACTTGAAGAAAGTAAGACCCAAGGATGATTGAGTGGACCGGGGGAATGAGCACCGATTCACCGGTCGTCACTTCGGTCCCATTCCTCTTTATATTCCAATCGGATCCAGTTGCTGAAGGATCCTTCTTCACGTCTTTTGTAAGCCTCCATATTTGATTGACTTTTCTTCACTGTGTAGATCACTTGCTTGCCCTGGGGATTTCAAATATAAACACGGAAAAATATTTTAAAGTTTATGACTTACAACCAGCACGTGAAAAAATGTGGAGGAGCCACTGAATTCGATGTGGGCATTGAAGAAACTGCCGCTCATAGAAATTATGAGATACTTTTCATATGTCGGCAATTCATGAACTTTTTTTTGAAGGCAGTTCATCTGTTTATCCAAATCGTGCTTCTCGGTTTAACAGGATTCGCAAATATTTCGGCTAATTTCGGAATTTTCAGTTGTAGCGCCTTCTCGAGCTGATTCACCAAACTTTTTTCATTGATGAAATCTGGTCGATATATAATATAATTATTGTCTTTGTAAAACTTAGCTTACCTTCCATGGCTTGTAGAATAACAGAATAATAGATAAATAAAAAAGACTAGAAAAAATCAATAGACAAAAGACCACCTATACACGAGGAGTCAAAGAAAGACACCATCACCTCATAGAAGAGTGAGGGACGGGAGAAAATGAAGATTGTCCAGTCTGCGGACAGTGAAAGAGCAACACGCGACGCAGACCGCGACGCACAGCTAGGAACAGTGGATATTACGCACAAATACAGACAGAACAAAAAAGACAGACAATAGGTGCGGAGCGAAGACCGGCACATCCCAGACTCGCGCTCTGCGTCTCGTAGGAGAGAGAGAGGGGCTGGGAAGGAAGAGGCAGCGGCAGATGGCAAGGACGCGGAGGCTAGGAAGAGGGACTCACCACCTCTCTCCCTAGTCAATTGAATGGAAGAAGTCCTTATTATATAATCATTTATCATTCATATATTTTACCTTTATATTCTTTTATTACTTAATTCTATTTATCTTTCTCTTTAAATAAACCTCTTTATAGTAGAAGTGTACTGTTCTTGAAATTGTATAAATATGAGAATGGTGAAGAAGTCACACAATGAGTCTAAAGGAGACATAACCATCTTACTGGAGTGTAGTGAGCCGACGACGACTTTATGCTCCGCCCACTGACACCGGAAAGAGAGAAAAAAGCGCAGAGGGCACTTGAAGCAATTTTAGAGTCTCGAAAGAAGTGGGGAAAAAATGTCTTAGATTTTATATCGGAAAAAAGTGAGAGTTACAGAATCTTTATTTAAAACACATAAGATAACAACAAAAAATATTAACTTAAAAAAACGCTTCTTCTTTGGTTGTCTCTTCTACCATATTGCTACGAGTGCGATACCAAATCCAATAATCGTTTCCATACAGTAGTCACATAAGCAAGCCCACGAGGAGTAATTGAAAATGTTGAAAACATCCCAGTGTAGTTTTTCGTTCCAAACTTCATCCATGTTGTTGTTGGCCTGTTCCTCGTTTGTTGCTGTTTTGATATCCTTGTGAGATAGCATAAAGATGGTGTTATCGACAATGACCGGTGGTAACTTCCAGAACATTGTAGCGTCTTGCAATTGACTTGGATCGTTCTGAAACATGGATATCTAACTATTGTCTTTTTAAAACTTAGATTACCTTCCATGACTTGCAGAATAACAGAATATTATAGACCAGCCTACTTCCCCACCTTCGGCGGGGCCGTAGGCTTAACTGTTCGTGGCTTCGCCACTCAATAGTCCTCACGTCAGAAATAGTTTTTCATATCGACAACTATTTTCATGTTGTTCACGTTTGCACGTCTGTCAAAGGTGGTAGTGTTCTTGCACGCTGCCCAAATGGTCAAAGGTTCAATTTTTCCCGTGGCAAGAAAAAATGCGGAATTACAAACAAACGTACAAAGTCCACTTGCGTTTTATATATAAGAATGATAAATAAACTAGAAAAAATCAATAGACAAAAGACCACCTATACACAAGGAGTCAAAGAAAGACACCACCACCTCATAGTAGTGTGAGGGATGGGAATGAATGAAGATGGTCCATTCTGCAGACTGAAATGGGCAATACGCAATGCAGACCGCGAAACAGAAACATTGAATACTACGCACAAATGCAGACATAACAAAAAGACAGACGATAGGTCCATATTATGACGTCATCTGCAAACCTCAATGTATTTGTTAATAGAACAACGGAAGAACTAATGGAAATTTGTATTTTTCCTTGTTGCTAACAAATAACAAATAGTGATTTGTAAATTTTCCAAAATTTTCAATATTTCTTCAATTTTAAATTTTTTTCATATTTTTTTTTCAAAAGAATGATATACTTAACTGACTATATTATTTTCAAGACAAATGGATAAATGATGACCTTGTGATAGACTCTCAAAATCGGTTTATTTAAACTGAAACCGTCGTGTATAATTAGCTCTCAAGTACACATTTCTACTAGTTCTTCCATTGTTCTATTGATAAATCCATTGTGGTTTATAGATGACGTCATAATGCACGGCAACCGGCGACAATGATACCGAGAATTGTGCCTTCACAAAAAGCGCGCCAAGGAGCCATGGCGCATTTCTCGAGACTTAATTTTTTGCACTGAAATTGCCTGTTTCTTCGAATTTTTTTAAAAACCCCACTTTTTCAAGGAAAACGCTCAATGAAAATGTTCCCCACACCTCATTTTATCAAAAAATTACCAATTTTTACCCGGTTTCTCATAAAAAAGTGGTATTGCAAGCTGTTGAAAATTCGATTTTCCTTTTCAGTGATTTTGTTATTGAGATAAATGCAAGTGTTTGTTTTTTCGTATTTTTTCTTTGGGAATATGACTTCAATTTGACATGCTCTCTTTTATTTATGTACGGATTCAAACGGATCGGAACCAGGATTGTCCGCAATCAAAAAGGTAGTTAAAATTAGACATCATTTTGAGGACTATTCTTGCTTTCTGATCGAGATCGATGATAGTAGCCAGGCGTGCGTTCAGGGCATTGATGATGGCGTGAAGGTGCTCAATCTCCTGTTCGGTGAGATGGCCCCAGCTCTTGTGAAGGTGGAGAAATGGTGCGAGATGCGCAGTGATGAGGTGCAGCTTGGGGTTACGGTAGCAAGTGGCTGCGCCAGCTTCAAGTTCACTGCGAACGTATCGATAACTCCTGCTAGCTCATCAATTTCGGCATCAGTTTTTCGCTTATTATCAGCGCTTCTCACGATAGTTCCCAGCGTTTGCATGAAGATTTCCATATGTGCTAGGCTTTGGGAGCAATCAGGAGGGAAAATGCTGATAATATCTTGGCGGCTCCAGGACTGAGCAAATTGTATGGCTCCAGGACTGAGCAAATTGTAAACTTGGTTACCAGTGAGTTGCTGGTACCAAGTCCTCATGTCGCAGCCATGCTTTTGAAGGGTCTTTTCTAGAAGTTGGCGAACGCACCGGAACAGGTGTTAACGGAAATGCTAGCGATCTCGTCATCAATGTCCACTAGACAGTCTAGGTCTTGATCGACTTTTTTTTCAGATCTTTTTCCATCTTCAGAAGAATTTGTCTTCTCTGCTCCAATCTAAGGCTGGATTTGCTCTTTTGACATTCAAGACACTTCGTGTTCAACGAAATCTCATCGTCTGAATGCAAGAAGAAGGAGCAAGTCGTGTGAATGTGTCTATCACAGCTGGAACAGAAGAACAGTTCAGTCTTTCCGAAGATGACTTTTTTGGAGTTGGATAAAACACAAAACTTCGAATTGCACGGCCTAACACGAGCATATTGTTTTCTTCCAGATTTGATGGCCAAATGGGCACAGTCGAGTAGCTTACCAAGTCGTGAGAAGACTGAAGGGCAGCACATCGAGTCTTGTGGTGGCGGAACAATGACATGTACTTGTTGATGGAATCAGGTTTGAGCAGATTGAGCACGTGGTTTCCGCAAAAATTCTGTTGCCACGCACTCATATCTGCTCCACATTCCTTCCAAATCCGTGTCATATTCCTCTTTCTCGATTCTGAAAATAACTAGGTTTAAGGCAATTGTTTAATAACTGATTTTTTGTACCTTAATGACTCTATCAATTGATCATGTTTTTCTTTCAGAAAAATGGACGTTCTTTGGGCCAGGTGGGCGACTTGGAGCCGGGAGCGAAGGGAGCACTCGAAGCACACGAACGGAGCATCATGGTGAGTTATTAATTCCCAATCATGAGGTTTCCAGCAACCTCCGCATGCGACATGAAAAACTCGTCCACAATCATCGCAATCTTTTGAGCGTGAATCGAACGAATCTGAATAGTGCATTGCTCTGTCCCTGAAAAAGCACATGTCTGCAGCACATTTTGAGTCCTCTAATCGATCTTCTCCATAGATTGTCCGATTCTTGAAGTTCTCGATAATTTTCATGACGTATTCGATCGTGGAGGTGGAGGAATAGTTTGTGGTGGAAGAAAAAAATCTGAAAAAATTACGGGCAGCTTAAAAAAATCCACAAGAGTAAAAGAAAAAAATTTAAAAATGACAAATTTCCCAATTTTTCGCATTTTTTTTCCAAAAATGTGGGTGGAATCAACCTAAATTATTATTTTTCCCGGAAAGAATATAGTAAAAACAACGAAAAAAAAGAAAACGATTCGCAAACAAGAGAAAAACCGATTTTTTAAACAAAATTTTCACTTTTTTCCTAGCTTTTCGAAATTTCGTGGGAAAAAAAACTATTTTTATAGATAATTTTTCCTATATTCGTTGAAAAAAAAAATTGAAGAAAACCGACGAAAATCAATAAAAATTTTTAGGATTTTCGGAAAAAAGTTCAAATTTCTCTCTCCCGTTACTCTCGACTGTTTTCGTGGCGAGACCCATCCCGATAATTGCATGAGCCTTTCGCTCTATTTTCTCTCGGCGGCGTCCCTTTTTCGCATTTTTTCGTTGCGCTGAGCTCACCCTAGCACCAAGCAATACAGTATTTGCAAATAATTTTCCAAACTTTGTAGGTTTATTATCGCTTTTCAGGGTCCAACTTCCACGATTCAATCCATAATTCTCCGGTGAGAATGCGGAGCAATTTATTGAAACGCCTATTTTTCTCATGTTTTTTAACCATTTTTTTCTATGTGAGTAAAGTTTCTTTTTTAGTTAGTGTTTTTCTTTGTTTTTTCTTCTTTTATATTCACAGCTGGTTCTCCCCGCATTACATGTCTCTTGATTGCGATTAATCTGAAAGAATTGCTTCTAGGTTTTTAATAATGGGAATTTTTCATGAAACAAAATTAATTTTCATTCAAATTTCGAAAAATTCGGAGAAATTTTCAACAAAATTCAAGAAAAAAGGTTTACAGCAAAATATAAAAAAATAAACTTTCTCGATGGTTGACTTTTCTGGCGAAATACCAACTTCTTGTGTGGAAAAGCAATACTTCTAATGTTTTTTTTTCCTTTGAGACGAAGTATTGTTAGTCATATATTTTCTCTATCCCGTTTGTCTTCTCTATTGTAAAAAATTACAAACGCCGCCAGCATCCTTTGTTTTGTTGACTCATACTTTTCTTCTATCCCTTTCTCTTGCCAGGGCAACTTTCCTCACATTGAATCATCAATTCAATCTCACTTTTCATATGAGGTGGTGAGGTTTTTAGGCTCCTTGTGTAGGTGGTCGTTTTTTACTTGATTTTTTATATTTTTATTTCTTTTTTTTCTATTTTTCTTCGATTAAAGGATCTCGAGAATTATTTTGGAATAGCTATGGAACGAATGAGCAGAATGAAGTGCCGCCACAAGAATTTTCAAAAACGCTCAGTTAGTGTCTGAAAAAGTTTGATATGGCATAAAATGTACACACCGGCGCAGCAGTTTTATGGTGCATCGAAAAACTTGAACAAGTCCGACCGGTGTGGCAGCAGAACGATTCAAAGAACAAAGAGAACGAATCATTCACATTTTTGCACGACTAACTATGTTAAAATCGAGACTTCAAGCTACCACAAGAAAGGTTAGTTGAAGAGACTGAGGCAATGAAGATAGGAATAATTGCGTTAGAGAAAGCAAACTATGAATTCTATCTACAGTACCGTTCAAAAGTTTATAGAAAAAAAGTATTTTCCAGTTGATTTTCGGCCATTTTGGCCATTTTTAGGCAGCTGGAGCTCGACTCATGTTTCCGATCACACTGAAATTTTTTGGGAGTGTAAAACAAACCTAAATTAACAACTTTAGTTATCACAGAAATGTACTGAAGCAAGGTTTCTGAAAGTTGAGTGATATCCATATATAAGTTTGAACATTTTTATCTTTATAGGCCGAGAATTACTCAGTTGTTGATGAGTAATTCGGTGCTTTTGTCTTTGTTGACATTGTGCTCAATCGCATCGTTTCGATGTATGAGTCACTATAATTGTTGCAAGGAGGATGGTCTTCCTCTCCAACACTTTTTCTTATTACATTTTTTACACTGTACCCAGTGGCGTTGTGTATTTTTTATCGTTAAATAACCCATTTAGTTTCGTTTAGACATGGAAGTAGGCTTGGAATTGGTTTCCCATATTATTTTCAAGTAAAACAATCGAGTTTCTAATAGGTTCATTTGGATATTAAAAAAAATAATTGAATTAATTTTGTTTGCAATTTGTCGGCTATTTTCAAAAGACATGTTGTAAATTTATCTACTGTACTGTTTATTAGTGTACGGTCAACTTAAAGAGGTCATTGGTCATAAAACTATGAACTTATTGTCTTTGTGCTTATCACCGACTTTTATGGCTCTGCGTCGCGGTCTGCATTGCGTATTGCCCATTTCAGTCTGCAGAATGGATAATCTTCATTCATTCTCATCCCTCACTCTTCTATGAGGTGGTTGGTTCTTTCTTTGACTCCTTGTGTATAGGTGGTCTCTTATTTTCTGATTTTTTCTAGTCTTTTTCTATTATTCTTCGATTTGGATGTTTGCAATAGAAGGTGAGTACATTTTTATATAGGTTTTTCATAAATGTAATTTTTAAAAATGCTTTAAGTCGTCAAAACCTAATTCCCATTTTTACAGATTATTCTAATTTCCTGAGCCGAAGGAAATTGGAGATCCAACATAGCCTTGTCCGTACTGTGGAGCTTTGTCGTTCAAAGGAGAGAGAACATGGCCATGTTGTAAAAATGGATCAATTTGGATTCCACCAATCAAACTAATTCCAAAAGAAATTGATCCAATTTTCAATTTGAAGCAGCGATCTCATCTCATCTCGGTTAGTTACCTTATAAAACCGCATTTCAAAACAGTTTTTTCCAGACAAACTCTTCATTCTCGATGGCAAGTATCCAGTATTCTCGAGTCCAGTAAGCAAAAGGAGGAGTTCAATCGTTTAAAAACAGGAATAATTAGTTGTCATCCATCTGCAATTTATCCAAGAACGAGAAACAACCTGCTTTTGCCAACTTCATCCCACTCAATATGAACAACGAAGGAATAGCGATGGAAAGTCTTTAAAAACATGAGAAGCATCGAGAAAGAGCTGAGGAAGAACGATGAACTGAAGGAGCTTCTCGATAAAAGCAAAATGAAGTTCCAAATTGTCCAACCCGAAGAGCTGAACGACGATCAACTGAAAGCTCTACAAGCCCACAATGGAGTTTATGCAAGACCAAGTCGAATGGCGAAAAAGTTATATCTCGGTAGCATTTACATGGAACCCTGAAGACACAATTCAACTTCCGAAAGGACTCCAGATATATCTCTATGCTTTGATTTTTTTTTCTTGACGTGAACTTTTTTTTATGAAAATAAATATTCAACAAAATATGACAGCAGTAATAGATAACATACATTAAAAAAAACCACAATACCAACATATAAGATATTAGCAAACTTGGTTGTTAGTGAAAATGCGTTAACTTTGATAAATCTATCACAGTATCAAAATTTAAGTTTGTGTTGAATATCTTTTGATTAAATGAAACGACTCCATTTTTGTCGTAGAACAAACTTTTTGTAAAAATATTTCTGAAAACACTTCACTGCCGTTCAAAAAACATTTCCCTACAGGTTTGAAGAATTCAGTGCAAATCGGGAAGTTATTTGACATTTTGGTCTTCAATGACATTTTGCTCATTCTTTCTGTGATGAGTCACTATAATTGTTGCAATAAGAGCTGTCTTCTTTTGTAAACACTTTCCGTTTTTTACACTCTATCCAATATATAAACTTCTGGTATTGTATATTTTCTCATTGTTCAATAAACCGATTAGTTCGACTTACATTAGACGAGAAATTTTATGTACAAAAACAAAACTTAAAACCCTGCTACTTTTAAATTAGCCAAGAATTTCTAAAAATTAATTTTGAAACTGTGGTATACTTTTAAAGTCGGCATATTTGAACTAAAAACGCTCTTTGCAAATATGTTTAGTGCCAGTACTGTCGGCTATTTTCAAAAGACAGGTTGTAAATGTAGCTACTATACTATTGGTTTATTGGCGTGCGGCCTACTGAAAGAGGTCATTAATCATAAAACAGTGAACTTATTGCTTTTGTATGTCATACCGACTTTTATGGCTCTGCGTCGCGGTCTGCGTTGCGTATTGCTCATTTCAGTCTTCATGCTGGATCATCTTCATTCATTCTCATCGCCACACTCCTATGAAATGGTTGGTTCTTTCTTTGACTCCTTGTGCATAGGTGGTCTCTTATTTTCTGATTTTTTCTAGTCTTTTTCTATTATTTTTCGATTTGGATATTTGCGATGGAAGGTGAGTACATTTTTATATAGGTTTTTCATAAATTCATTTTTAAATTATGCTCTTTAGTCATCAGAAATAATTCTCAATTTTACAGATATTTCCAACAAATCCGACTTCAAGTTGTGGAACACAGCTCGAGAATGTGAATTAATGGATGGAGATACGGAATGACACTAATAGAAATTGCCAAAACCGAAAATCCACTCAATTTCCGTCCCTTTTTTGTGAGCAATCTTGTTCATTGTGCTCCAGCGAATCCAAAAGAACAGTGGGAGAATCATTGGCAAAAAGAAGAATAAGATAAAGAGCGACCTCTTTTTGTCGATGAACCTGGAGGAACAAGAAAAACCTTCTGTTATAAAACAATCTACAGGAAGACAATTTGGATATCACACACAGGAATTGCAGCCGGTCTTCTTTCGGATGGATGTACTAATCACAGAAAGTTCTCAAACCTAGTAGAATTGTTTGACGCCAAGGAATTAAAAGTGTTTTGAAAATGTGTAATTTCAATAAATAATTTTTTGAATTCATTTCTCTATCATTTGTATAATTTATTTCATAAAAATTACATTAGCAAAAAGTCCCTACTGTACCTCTTCGTGACTTTTTTACAGGACACTTTTTTTTTGAATTAAAAAAAAAACAAAACAAAACAGGCAAGATTAAAACAAATAATTTATTTTCTCACGGTTAACTAACGTTTAAGAGTGTGTAGTAGGCTACAGTTTGGTCCTCAGAAATATTGATAGTGTTGAGATTTGTTACGCTCATGCGATGGTAAAACCTTTTGTATAAGTCGTTGATTTTTATCTGAAACAAGAAATATACCGTAAAACTTTTGATTGAATTGTAGTCTAACTTTGACAACGTTTATCTCGGTTCACATTGAGTTATCCAAAAAACTGACAACTAATAAAATGTAGACCTTACTATGAACAACATTTCATTAATTGAAAGTTTTTTGAAATTCCCTATGAGAACCGAGTTATTAATGGGCAAGATTGGGCAATGATTGTGAAAAAGTGGCGAGAAAGGCGGGGAGAAAAATGTTGTCGCCCCGCTCATTGCTATCTCCACATTCAATGTTTGACACTTATTTTCCATTTTCTTCAATTTCCAAAAGTAATCTCACCTTTGATAACCGCGTCCGTTACGAAAACCATTATTCCGATTTTGATTATTCAAGCGATTGTCATATCGAGGACTAGGGGAACGATTGAATGATGATGAGTTTCCTTGATTCTGACGTGGACTTGGGGAACGGTTTTGGAATCTGAAAAGTGATTTTTTTTATTAATCATCATTAGAAAATACTCCATTTTTCCGTTTTTGAAACAAAATTTTTCAAAATTATCGAAAAACCTGGAAATACCTCGTATTAAAAAAACCATTGCGACGTTGTGAACTTGGAGTTCTATTTACGTTATTTCTGTTGCCATGGTTTCAATAATCCTGACGACCGCCTCCACGAAATCCACCTCCCCTTCCGCCACGATTTCCTCCTCCACCCCGATTAGCATTTCCACGGGGGTAGTAGGACATTTCGATTCCGATCAATTGAGCAGGGGATTGTCAATGGCAATTATGTGGACGTGCATGCCCAGCATTTTTGAACTTCTCTTACTTCTCTTATTCACACGATATCGTGTTGCAAAAAAGAGAAGAAGTAACCTGTTAATATAATTTAAAAATAAATCACTTCTTTGTTCGAAATTAAGATTTTTCAAAATATCATATGAAATTGCCCCGAGTTTCTCAGGTAATGTCTTAAAAGTCCATAAAATGTTAAAAGCGCGACAAAAAAACGTGAAATTATACAATGTGAAACCTCTTGAGCACATCTTTTGCGAGAGCACATCTTTTGCGAATGACCCATATTTTCGGATAGAGCTTACTTATTTCATTAAAATTTTACTCACCTTTGATGACTAAAGACAATCGAATAATAAAAGAAAAAAAAATTAAATCCATTAGAAAAAATCAGAAAGCCAATGACCACCTACACAAGGAGCCTAAAGAAAACCTCACCACCTCGGAGGAGGGTGAGGAATGAGAATGAATCGGTTAGTTGCGGAGAATAGACAAGGAAGAGAGAAGGAGACGCCGATAGGTGTGCATCACGAGGAGAAGAAAAACGAAACGAGGAGTGCAGCGTGCTCATGCCAACTGGCGAGGAAAAGAGAAGAGGAAGTGTTGATAGTGTAAAGACGGGTTCAAGAAAACAAACATTTCTTGTTCATCGATACAAAGTGTTAAGGAGAGTGTTTGCATGAGCAGTCTGATCCTTTTTGGGTTTTGTCCGTCAACCCACACACAGAATTTGGTGAATGTTAATAGTAAAGATAATACGAGAAAAACAACTTTTTAGCGAAAAAAATGCTGAAAAAATTTTAGGTGAGCTTATCTTTGCGTGTGAGATGGTGATAGAATTCTCCTTTAAAAGAACTTCTTTATAATTACTCGGATAGTTTTCTGAGCACCGACAACAGCTCTCAACGAGCATTCTTGCAATGTAGCGACATTGATTTTGGTTTTGTAATCCTTCCCGCGTGCACTCGAACTTCCGAAGCAATCGTCGATGAAGAGCTGCAAAAAAAACCTAATTACTGATGGAAAATTGAGGAAAAAAAATACGAAAATATCGAATTTCTACGAGTTTTCGCTTATTTTTCGTTAATTTTTGATAAATTATGTTAATTTCAATCGTTCTCCTAATCACATCTCTCAGAAAACCGATATTTCCGTTTGAAATTATAATTAACCTCTTTCAGGGACTTCGCCGCAGGAACAAAATAACGCATCAGCTTGGAATTACCCGGAAAACGGTTTCTTTTGTTTGTTATTAGGTTGGCTAACATGATTCCGGACAATTTTTGTCTGCTTATTTTTTGAAAAATTGAAAATATCAATTTTTCTACTTTTGGTCATCTGAAAGACAGTTGTCTTAAGCGTCTTCAGAGTTTTTAACAGCTTATTTCAATTTGTCCATTATAAGAAGAAAGGGCCTCCAAAAATGTACTACCAAAAACTATATTTGATCAAAATAATCTGTTTGCAATTTCTCGGCTATTTTAAAAAGACACGTTGTAAATGTAGCTACTTTACTATCGGTTTATCGGTTTATGGCCCACTTAAAGAGGTTATTGGTCATAAAACAATGAACTTATTGTCTTTGTGTGTCATACCGACTTTTATGATTGTGCGTCGCGGTCTGCGTTGCGTATTGCTATTTTTAGTCTGCAGGCGAAATAATCCTCATTCATTCTTATCCCTCACTCTCCTATGAGATGGTGAGGTCTTTCTTTGTCTCCTTGTGTAGGTGGTCTCTTATTCACTGATTTTTTCTAATTTCTTTTCTATTATTTTTCGAATTGGATGTTTGCAATCGAAGGTGAATACATTTTTATATAAGTTTTTCAGAAATTCATATTTAAAGAAATGCTATTAAGTAATCAAAATCTAATTCTAAATTTTACAGATATTTTCAACAAATCCGACTTCAAATTGTGGAACACAGCTCGAGAATGTGAATTAATGGATGGAGATACGGAATAGCACTAATAGAAATTGCAAAAACCGAAAATCCACTCAATTGTCGTCGCTTTTTTGTGAGCATTCTGGTCCATTGTGCTCCAGCGAATCCAAAAGAACTGTGGGAGAATCATTGGCAAAAGGAAGAATAATTAGATAAAAAACGACTTCTTTTTGTCGATAAACCAGGAGGAACAAGAAAAACCTTTTGTTATAAAACGATCTACAGGAAAACAATTTGGATATCACACACAGGAATCGCAGCCGGTCTCCTTTCGAATGGATGTACTGCTCACAGAAAGTTCTCAAAGCTATTAGAAGTGTTTGACGCCATGGAATGAAAAATGTTTTGTCGATAAAAATAAAATGTGTAATTTTAATAAATAATTTTTGAATTGATTTCTCTATCATTTGTATAATTTATTTCATAAAAATTACATTAGCAAAAAGTTCCTACTGTACCTCTTCGTGACTTTTTTACAGGACACTTATTTTTCTGAATTTCAAAAAAAGAATCAAAACAGACAAAGTTATAACAAATAATTTATTTTCACATGGATAACTAACATTTAAGGGTGTCTAGTAGGTTATTATTGCATCTTCGGAAATTGCCATAGTGTTTAGAGTTGCAATGCTCATTCGATGATAAAACCTCTTGTATGAGTCATTGACTTTTATCTGAAACATGTTACATACCGTAAAACCTTTGATAGAATTGTCCTCATCGTCAAACTTTGACGACGTTTACCTCGGTTCGCATTGAGTTATTCAAAAAATTGTCAACTAATAAAATGTAGCCCTTATTATGAACAACATTTTATTAGTTGAAAGCTTTTTGAAATTTCCTATGAGAACCGAGTTATTAATGGTCAAGGTTGGGCGAAGAAGGCAATTCTATTAGTGGTTTTATGGCTATAATTACTTAAATAGTAAGATTTCAAAAGAAGAGAACCGCAGACATGTTGGAGCGGTTGGTCGACTCAGCTCAATTGCACTTTTCTCGAGTGTTATCTGATGCAGAAAAGAGCAATTCCTGAAAAATTTAAAAGCTAATTTCGTATGTCCTTTTTACAAATGATCTTTTAGATGCTACAATTTTTCTTTTTCGTTAAGGTCCCTGTTTTAAATTCCAGCATAATTACTTGATAACACTGATTGCTTGATAACAATACATGGGTGCGGAGAGCTTAAAGTGAAGAAAACTGACAAAATAAGAACAAACAGTTTATTGACTGAATATAGAGGTTATTGCGATGCATACTCTTCCCCTGCATCTTCAGAATTGGTTTCGTCATCCTCCGCTTCCACAATGCTGATGTAGTTGACAATCACGTCTTCAGAGATAGTACATGTATTCAGTATAGACAAACTGATGCGGTAATAAAATTTCTTGAATGATTCGTTTACTCGGATCTAAAATATAATAATCAGTTTTTAGTAAGCAAATAATGGTATTAATAATAAAACACTTACTTCAAATCCTTCAGTGGCAAATTCTATCCTTATAGAAATCACTTCCTGCAGCTTTAATTCCATCATGCGAAGCTCATCGAAGTCCCAGGATCCAAATGCGAGATGAGAATTGAATACAAGGAGCTGAAAAAACTATAGAAGTTATGCATATTTCTATAAGGACTTACATTCTCATAAGGGCGAAAAAAAAGTTCCAAGTGAATTCTCTCTTGATTTTGCCCTTTTTCGAAAACCATTCCAACTTACGCTGGTATTTCTTCTTTGTACTTGACATCGCGGAAGATGTTCGCTTTTGGAGGGGGAAAGCTGTTACTACAGACTCACCAGAAGTTGCGAGTATAATTAATAGCAAAAGCCAGAGCGAAAAGCTAGAGCCTACTAGCCTAATCGAGCACCAAAATAATAGAAAGAATAGAAAAAATCATTGAAAAAGCGGTCCTGAATACGGAGAACCTTGAAACCATAATGAATATAGAAATGTTCAATTTTAATTTTTTCTTCTTATCAGTAATTGATAACACAATTGGTTGATGCAATAACAAAAAATAACATAAATTTATTTTTTTCATTGATAAGAACAAATAAAGATGTGTTAAATTACAACAATAAAAATTTATTTTAACATTGCGTACTTGTTTTGTTGAAATTGAACAATTAAATTTAGCGGTTGGTACTATTATATATTAGGATGTAACAAATGTGGAATCGTCTAAACCACTTTTTTTTTCTTTTACGATAAATGGGTCCTGTGTGTGAGAAACTAATGTAGTATAGAAGAATTCTTTAAAAACATCTGAAAATTTGAGGAACTATTCAAAACAGACTAATCATGCAAACACTCTCCTTAACACATTTCAATGAACAGGACGTCCTGAACCCTTCTTTACACAATCAGCGCTTCCTCTTCCAGTTGACATGGGCGCTGCACTCCTCGTTCCGTTTTTATCATCCTCGTTTTTCACACCTATCGGCGGCGTTTTCTCTTCCTTGTCTATTCTCCGCAACTAAGCTATTCATTCTCATCCCTCACCCCCCTCTGGGGTGGTGAGATTTTCTTTAGGCTCCTTGTGTATAGGTGGTCATTGGCTTACTGATTTTTTATAATGGATTCTTAATTTTTTTTTCTATTATTATTCGATTGGATTATTGCTCGTTCTTTAAAAAATTGGTATCAATTCGAAAGGTATTTCTTTTTTTAAAACTAAAATTTTAATGAAATAAGTAGGCTCTATCCGAAAAGATGGGTCCTTTCGCAAAAGATGGGCCCTTTCGCAAAATATCGCTTTTAACATTTCATGAACTATTAAGACATTACCTGAGAAACTCAGGGCATTTCACATAATATTTTGAAAAGTCTTAATTTTGAACAAACAAGTGATTCATTTTTAAATTAGATCATCAGGTCACTTCTTCTCTTTTTTCAACACGATATCGTGTAAATAAGAGAAGTAAGAGAAGTTCAAAAATTCAAACATCAGTTCTAGATTTTTGCGTGCAAAAATTGAAATCAACAAAACTATTAAATTTTATTTCTCAACAGTTGCAAAAAGAATCAAACAACCAAAACCATAAAACGGTCAGAAATCTTGCAAAATATAGTATCAAAGCTGATAGAAAAAACTTTCAGCAAAAAATATTGATGTCCAAGACCTATTTACTACACCTATGGACTATACAACATGCACTCCCACATTGCATCATCGACAATCCAAACTAATTAAATGATATAATATAAAAAATAATCACAATAAAAGTTATTCAGTTTCTTTGTTTGTACATGTCTGAATGGGTAGAAACCATAAGATAAAAAGAGGTAGTTTCTCTAGCTTTATTATCAAATTAAAAACTGCGTACATTACAATCATACTTTTGGTATTAAAAATCATTCAGAATATCAAAATGGAAATTTGGAACAAAGTATAATAGGAAAAACCCCGAAAATTATTGTTTTTTCAATTTTTTTGTTCCCTTCTCTTTGATTTTCGGCATTTTTTTCGTCCAATTCATGCAATTAATTACGAAATTCATTTTAGAATTTTGAAAAAAAAAAATTATCCAATGAAAAATAAAGAAAGTAATCGACTTTGCCACAAAAATCGGGAAAATTATTGGTAAGTTAACCATGGGCATTTCCTTTTTATTCAGAAAGTTTCAAAAATGTCCACGTTTTTGAAGCTATTTAGAAAAAAAGATTATTTACATTTTGTTTCATCAATAACATTTATTTAATATGTCTTACTGAATTATTTAATGAAATAAATATTTTGGGTAATTTGAAAAACAGAGTTAATTATCTTAGTTTATGGACATTGGCGAACACTGATTGGCGGACCAGGTGGCATCATGAAGCTTTCCTCTTCGAATGACTGCATCGTTATTTTGTATTCACAGACCAGCAGTAAGAAAATGTAGTCTCAGTTCATCGCTTCGAAATACCATCGTGGGTTTGAAGACATTTAGTTCCAAGTGGCTTCTTTCTTGAAGAATGACTTTTCGAAATCCCAGCAAAAATGAGTTCTCCATGAACTTTTTCTTATTACATTTTTTACACTATACCCAGTGGCATTGTGTATTTTTAGTCGTTCAATAAGAAATTTAGTTTTGTTTAGACATGGAAGTAGACTTGGAATTGGTTTCCTATATTATCTTCAAATAGATAAGTCAAGTTTCTAATAGGTTCATTCGAATATTAAAAAAATAGAATCAGTTTTTTTGCAATTTGTCGGCTATTTTCAAAGCACGTTGTAAATGTTGCTACTGTACTATCGGTTCATCGGTTTATGGCCCACTTAATAAGGTCATAAAGCAATGAACTAATTGTCTTTGTGCGTATCACCGACTTTTATGGCCCTGCGTCGCGGTCTGCGTTGCGTTTTGCTCATTCCAGTCTGCAGAATGGAAAATCTTCATTCATTCCCATCTCTCACACTCATATGAGGTGGTTGGTTCTTTCTTTGACTCCTTGTGTATAGGTGGTCTCTTATTTACTGATTTTTTCTAGTCTTTTTCTATTTTTCTTTGATGGGATGTTTGCAATAGAAGGTGAGTACATTTTTATATTGGTTTTTCATAAAGTAATTTTTAAAAAACGCCCTCTAGTCATCAAAACTAATTTCAAATTTTACAGATTTTTCTAACATGGATACTCTTGGATACTCAAAAAGTTCAATTTGGATCGATTCATCGTGCCACTCGATATCAATCCTTACGATCCATACGACTCATTTGGGATTCATTGAAGCACACAAAATGGTCAATGAAGAATTTCCTGAACCGAAGAATATTGGAGATCCAACAGAGCCTTGCACCTATCTTATCTCATCTCGGTAAGTTTACTGTATAAATTTCTTGTATTTCAAAAAAAAAATTCCAGGCGAACTCTTCATTCTCGATGACAAGTATCCAGTAATTGCGAGTCCAGCAAGCGAAAGGAGGAGTTCAATCGTTCAAAAACAAAGGAATAATTAGTTGTCATCCATCTGCAATTCACCAAAGAACGAGAAACACTCTGATTTTGCCAACTTCATCCCACTCAATATGAACAATGAAGGAATAGCAATGGAAAATCTTTAAGAATATGAGAAGCATCGAGAAAGAGCTGAGGAAGAAAGATGAACTGAAGGAGCTTCTCGATAAAAGCAAAATCAAGTTCCGAATTGTCCAACCCGAAGAGCTGAACGATGATTAACTCAAAGCTCTACAAGCACACAACGGAGTTTATGCAAGACCAAGTCGAATGGCGAAAAAGTTATATCTCGGTAGCATTTACATGGAACCCTGAAGACACAATTCAACTTCCGAAAGGACTCCAGATCTATCCCTATGCTTTGATTTCTTTTTTTGATGTTAATCTTTTTTATGAAAATAAATAGTCAACAAAATATGATAGCAGTAATAGATAACATACATTACAAAAGCCACAATACCAACATATAAGATATTAGCAAACTACGTTGTTAGTGAAAATGCGTTAACTTTGATAAATCTATCACAGTATCAAAATTCAAGTGTGTGTTAAAGATCTTTTGATTAAATGAAATGACTTCATTTTTGAAGTAGAACAAATTTTTTGTAAAAACATTTCTGAAAACACTTTACTGCCCTTCAAAAAACATTTCCCTAAAACTTTGAAGATTTCAGTGCGAATCGGGTGTGCTTCATGGCAGATGAGTGTTGCACCGTCAAAGTGTGAAGCTATATCTTTTTCTCATAAAAAACGATTAACTAACACTAACACCTCTTTCTCAATTAACGATGAGATTCTTCCAACTGTGGAGAAAATTCGTGATCTGGGAGTAATCCTCAACTCCAATCTGTCATTCTCTGAGCACCTCGCTACCACTCTTCGCAAGGCACACCAACGAATAAACATTTTCTTTAATGTCCTCCGCCGTTCTACTATTGATGTTTTCGTAAAATGTTTTATTATTTATATCCGTCCTATCCTTGAATACGGTACTATTGTATTTTCCCCCATTTTCAAAGATCACATTAGACTGCTTGAAAGTGTTCAAAAATCCTTTTTATTTAGATGCTATCGTAAATTTAATAAGCCCTACATTTCTTACTTCGATTGTTTAAGTGATTATAATTTAGAATCTCTAGAACATCGTAGGCTCATTGCCGATCTAGTTTTCCTGTATAAACTTTTAGTGTCCCGTGAAGTTATTGTCAATCATGATTTATTTATTTGTCCCCCCACTATTACTAATCTCCGTAGGCACCCTTTCAATATCCGTTCTAAATTCAAAATTTCTCCTAGTAAAATCTCCTCCCAATTTTTCACATCAAGAATTACTTCTTGTTGGAACTCTCTTCCCCAATCAGCCTTCCCCGACATTATTTCTTCTCAGTCTTTTAGAACTAACCTTTTTTATGTAAATCTGGCACCCTTTTTAATTCTAAACCCTACCAATTATTAACATTTTTTTTATGAACATTGATCATATTAGTGGCCTCGGCCCTTTATCAATAAATATATAAAAAAAAATTCTACACTTTTTTTTCTTCAATCGAATTAAGCTCAAACGCATTGTTCTGCGGGTTGAGTCACTAAAATTGTTGCAATAAGAGTTGTCTTCTTTAGCAAACACTTTCCGTTTTTTACACTCTATCCAATATGTAAGCCTCTGGTATTGTATATTTTCTCATTGTTCCATTAGTTTTGTTTAGACATGACATTTTATGTACAAAAACGAAAATGAAGTTGCTGGTTCTTTTAACTTAGTCAATAATTTCTAAAAATTAATTTTAAGGCTGTGGTATACTCTCAAAGTCGGCATCTTTGAACCAAAAACGCTCTTTGCAAATATGTTTAGTGCCAGTACTGACGGCTATTTTCAAAAGACAGGTTGTAAATTTAGCTACTATACTATTGGTTTATCGGTTTATGGCCCACATAAAGAGGTCATTGATCATTAAACAATGAACTTATTGTTTTTGTGTGTCATACCGACTTTTATGACTGTGCGTCGCGGTCTGCGTTGCGTATTGCTCATTTCAGTCTTCATGCTGGATAATCTTCATTCATTCCCATCCTTCACTCTCCTATGAGGTGGTGAGGTCTTTCTTTGACTCCTTGTGTAGGTGGTCTCTTATTCACTGATTTTTTCTAGTTTTTCCAATATTTTTTGAGTTGGACGTTTGCAATTGAAGGTAAGTACAGTTTTATATTGGTTTTTTCATAAATTCATATTTTAAGGAATGCTCCGTAGTTATCAGAAAATACTTCTCAATTTTACAGGCATTTCCAACGAATCCGACTTCAAGTTGTGGAATACAGCTCAAGATACAACCTATGATAATTGCGAGAATGTGAATTAATGGATGGAGATACGGAATAGCACTAATAGAAATTGCAAAAACCGAAAATCCACTCAATTGTCGTCAATTTTTTTGTGATTCTGGTCCATTGTGCTCCACCGAATCCTTTTCGTTGATGAACCAGGAGGAACAAGAAAAACTTTTTGCTACAAAACAATCTACAGGAAGACAATTTGAGTATCAAGTACAGGAATTGCAGCCAGTCTTCTTTCAGATGGATGTACTGCTCACAGAAAGTTCTCAAATTTAATAGAAGTGTTTGACGCCATGGCATGAAAAGTGTTTTGTCGATAAAAATAAAATGTATTTTTAAATAAATAATTCTTTAAATCCTTGTGAGTTTCAAACAAAACAAAACAGGCAAGATAACAACAAATAATTTATTTTTTCATGATTAACTAACATTTAAGGGTGTCTAGTAGGTTATAATTGCATCTTCGGAAATTGCCATAGTGTTTAGAGTTGCAATGCTCATTCGATGATAAAACCTCTTGTATGAGTCATTGACTTTTATCTGAAACATGTTACATACCGTAAAACCTTTGATAGAATTGTCCTCATCGTCAAACTTTGACGACGTTTACCTCGGTTCGCATTGAGTTATTCAAAAAATTGTCAACTAATAAAATGTAGCCCTTATTATGAACAATATTTTATTAGTTGAAAGCTTTTTGAAATTCCCTATGAGAACCGAGATATTATTGGTCAACGGGGGCAATTCTATTACTGGTTTTATGGCTATAATTATTTAGTGAGTCGTAATGAGCTTACTTCAAATCCTTCAGTCACCAGTTCAATTCTGATCGAGATTACTTTTTCTAGCTGTTAATTAAGGACATGTAGCTCATCCGATTGGAAGGTGTGAGTTGAAAACCAGAAGCTTAATCAAGAACCTTACGAGTTATGTTACTTCTATAAGGGCTTACATTTTCATTCTGCCTAAACGATAGTTTCAGATGTATCCTTTGCGCGTTTTCATGTGTACTTAGAAAACCGACCACTGAAAAAAAAAATCGAGTTTCTGAATTCCTCATTCTTATCTTACCGTAACCCTGTTAGCATAGAGGATGAGAACCATTCCAAATTACGCTGGTATTTCTTCTTTGTATTTCACATCGCGGAAGATGTTCGCTTTTGGAGGGGGAATGCAGTTACTACTCTGTTCCTTTTTTCTAAAAATTGGTAAATGATTTTTCGATTCATACTGTTCAGCCTAACTGCTCCTTTTCTCATCCGCAGCACAAAATCCTTGGACTGGTACATCAGAAGTTGCGAGTATAATTAATAGCTAAAGCCACAGCGAAAAGAGCCAATTAGCCTAATCGAACACTGATCGTGTAAAAATAATAGAAAGAATAGAAAAAATCACTGAAAAAAGCGGTCCTGAATACGGAGAACCTTGAAACCATAATGAATATAGAAATGTTCCATTTTGACTTTCTCTTCTTATCAGTAATTGATAACACAATTTGTTGACGTAATAACAAAAAATAACATAAATTTATTTTTGTCATTGATAAGAACAAATAAAGTTGTGTCAAAATACAACAGTAAAATATCTTAAAATTGTATACTTGTTTTGTTGAAATTGATAAATTAAATTTAACGGTTGGTATTATATTAGGATATAATAATCTTTATGTGGAATCGTCAAAATCATTTTTTTAAATTTTACTATAAATTGGTCATGTGCGTGAAAAAATAATGTAGTATAGAAGTATTCTTTAGAAACATCAGAACATTTGAGGAAGTATTCAAAACAGACTAATCATGCAATCACTCCCCGTAACACTGTATCGATGAACAGGGAAGTGTTTGTTTTCCTGAACCCTTCTTTACACAATCAGCGCTTCCTCTTCCAGTTGACATGGGCGCTGCACTCCTCGTTCCGTTTTTATTATCCTCTTTTTGCACACCTATCGGCGTCTCCTTCTCTCTTCCCTGGCTATTCTCCGCAACTAACCGATTCATTCTCCTCCCTCACCCTTCTCTGAGGTGGTGAGGTTTTCTTTAGACTCCTTGTGTATAGGTGGTCATTGGCTTTCTGATTTTTTAAAATGTATTCTTAATTTTTTTCTATTATTATTCGATTGGATTATTGCTCGTTCTTTAAAAAAATGGTATCAATTCGAAAGGTATTTCTTTTTTCAAAACTAAAATTTTAATGAAATAAGTAGGCTCTATCCGAAAAGATGGGTCCTTTCGCAAAAGATGGGCCCTTTCGCAAAATATCGCTTTTAACATTTCATGAACTATTAAGACATTACCTGAGAAACTCAGGGCAATTTCACATAATATTTTGAAAAGTCTTAATTCTGAACAAACAAGTGATTCATTTTTAAGTTAGATTATCAGGTTACTTCTTCTCTTTTTTTTGCAACACGATATCGTGTAAATAAGAGAAGTAAGAGAAGTTCAAAAAACCAAAAATCAGTTCTAGATTTTTGCGTGCAAAAATTGAAATCAACAAAACTATTAAATTTTATAAACAACCAAAGCCGGTCATAAATCTTGCAAAATATAGTATCAAAGCTTATAGATAGGATTCATGATCATGATCAAAAAAAAATATTTCAAAGCCTTTCACGAGTGATTCCTTTAAAACTTTCAGCAAAAAATATTGATGTCCAAGAGACTATACAACATGCACATGCACTTCCACATTGCATCATCGACAATCCACTACTCAATTGATGATTCTTCACATCAACCTCAAAAGTTAAAGGCGTTCCCGGACACCATCCTGCAATAATATCTTAAAAAGTAAGAGAAGTTCAAAAATCCAAACATCAGTTCGAGATTTTTGCGTGCAAAAATTGAAATCAACAAAACTATTAAATTTTATTTCTCAACAGTTGCAAAAAGAATCAAACAACCAAAGCCATAAAACGGTCATAAATCTTGCAAAATATAGTATCAAAGCTGATAGAATCATGTTTAATAAACACGTAACCCTCATAATCCTTGTAGGATTCATGATCACCAAAAATGATATTTAAGTCAAAGAAAAATATTTCAAAGCCTTTTACGAGTGATTCCTTTGAAACTTTCAGAGAAAGTGCATTATCCCAAAACTGGAAACCCAATTGAACTCCAATATTGTCCATCCAAGCTTGTTCCAGCAAAACAACAAGTCCCAAAATGATTACCCAAACCAAATACCTCTCAACCGTCATCAAAATAACTCTCCGGGAACGCCAATTTCAGTTGGGTAACTAATTAAAATATATAATATAAAAAATTATACCAATAAAGTTTTCAGTTTATTTGTTTGTACATGTCTGAATGGGTAGAAACCATAAAATAAAAAGAGGTAGTTTCTCTAGCTTTATCATCAAATAAAAAACTGCGTACATAACAATCACACTTTTGATATAAAAAATCATTCAGAGTGTCAAAATGAAACTTTGGAACAAAGTATAATTGATAAAAACCCGAAAATTGTTGTTTTTTCAATTTTTTGTTCCCTTCTCTTTGATTTTCGCCATTTTTTTCGTCCAATTCATGCAAATAATTACGAATTTCATTTTAGAAATTTGAAATAAAAAAATTATCCAATGAAAAATAAAGAAAGTAATCGACTTTGCCACAAAAATCGGAAAAATTATTGGTAAGTTATCCATGGGCATTTCCTTTTTATTCAGAAAGTTTCAAAAATGTCCACGTTTTTGAAGCTATTTAGAAAAAAAGATTATTTACATTTTGTTTCATCAATAACATTTATTTAATATGTCTTACTGAATTATTTAATGAAATAAATATTTTGGGTAATTTGAAAAACAGAGTTAATTATCTTAGTTTATGGACATTGGCGAACACTGATTGGCGGACCAGGTGGCATAATGAAGCTTTCCTCTTCGAATGACTGCATCGTTATTTTGTATTCACAGACCAGCAGTAAGAAGATGTAGTCCCAGTTCATCGTTTCGAAATACCATCGTGGGTTTGTCGACATTTCTGATGACTCTGATCGTGGAAAACGATTTGAAAACTGAGCTTTATCGATTCTGTTGACCGTGAAAACTTCGAATTTTTCAATGCTTTCTGGGTTACGGTGGAATCTCTGAAAACTATTTTTCTTTCATCACTTTTTTTTCTTTTTCTTAATACTCACCTCTTTCAGCTTATTGGAGCATCGAAAACGCAGTGGAGAGCCGATAATGTGGTCAAATTTGTCCAATGAGCGGTGAAAGACATCTGGTTCCAAGTGGCTTCTTTCTTGAAGAAAGGATTCCCAAAATCCTATGAAAGATGAGTTCTCCATGAAGATCGAAAGTTTCCTTTTCGCGGATCGAGATTTGCAGATATTCGAGAGTAGACTTTTGATTCTCCAAAAAATTCTTTAAATCGGCAAGGAGCATTTTTCGGAAGTATTCGTTCGGGAAGACCTTAGTGATTGTGATTCATCATATGAACTTCATTACAGCTTCTTTCTAGCAGAAAGCATTTTCAGAATCTTTTGAAAGTTCCCCATGAAGATCTAAATAAAATTATTTTTAAAATTTTCGGTCAATTCATGGTAATTTAGTTTTTTTTTAATTTTTGAAATCGAACCAAGAAAATCAGATTTAATCAAGAAAATTACTGTGCAATAGAGCGCGATCGCATAACTTATTATGCACACAGTATTCTAATTATGATACTTTTGAAAATTTTCGAGATTTTTGAAAAATTAAATTTTTTGGTATCATTTCAATTTTTGAGCCGAAAATAACTTATTTAATAAATAAAAATCATACTCACCTTCAACAACGATAGACCAATCATAGAAATAATAAATATAAATAATTTAATAAATTAGAAAAAATCAAGAAACACGACCACCTACGCAAGGAGCCTAAAGAAAGGGTCACCACCACATAGTATAGTGAGAGGAAAGAATGAATGAGTTGACCAGCGAAAGAAGTGGGAGGTCGCAACACCACATGTTCAGTGTTTGGAACACACTATCTCATTGGTCGATTAATTGGCAATGTGCCAACTTATTGGGTAGAGAGAATAGATACGCATCAAGAAGATCTGTCGAAGAAATGTTCGAAAACACCTGTCCCTCGTCAATCAACCGATGGAGTCTGTCTCACTTTCTTTTTCATGGATGTTTATGTTGTTCTCAGGTCATATCTATCTTTTTCGGATCTCTTTTCTCTTTTGTAAAGAAAAGGATATCTTTTAAAGGCGATCTTTTAACATGGAACATTGTTTTGTGTGTCTTCTTATGGAGAATAAAAACACGGAGGGATTTCGGAGGCATTAGTTTACTGTTTTTTGATTCTCTAAAGGGAGCTGAGGTATATAAAATTAAGGGAATATCTAAAATTAACTGTAAAAACTCTGATAAATATCCCCTCCCCCCGTGGTACCACTTTGACGACGTTTATCTCGGTTCCCAGAAGAGCCATCAAAAAATGGTCAGCTAACAAAATGTAGCACTTATTATGAAGAACATTTCATTAGTTGACACTTTTTTGATATCTCTAATAGGAACCGAGATATTACAGTTTCAAATTTGAAATTATCTAGAAAGAAGCGACATTAGTGGTTCCTGTGTAAACCTTTGTTTCTTAATTCCCATTGAAGACAACAGACATGATAAACTAACAAAAATTTGAATTTATTTAAAAAAAATATTTATGGATAACAAAAGAAATTGGTCTCTCGACGGTTGACTCCTTATTTTCGCTTACATCGTATTATTACTGGTTGAACCAAAGTTTAACTAATGAAAATCAACTAAAACTACGTTTTTCTAAATACTTTTTTAACGGTACTGTATTGTTTAGATGTTATCTCTCCCTCAGAGTAAGACGTCTCCTTATCTACCCTCATCTGCATTCCACAAGCAATTAATTCGTTCTCACCCTCAATTTTCTACTTATTAATTATCCAATGGCGAGATATCATGCGGCAGACACTCCATCTCAGCATGTGGTATTGCGGTCTCCTTCCCACTACACGCTGCGCAGCCTATCCATTTTTTCTCTTCACACTTCTATGAATGGCCTATTTTCGACTCCTTGTGTAGGTGGTCTGTTTACTGATTTTTTTCTAATGTATTCTTAATTATTTTTTATTTTTCGATTGGATTATTGTAATTAGTTGTTTGTGGTTAAAAGTAAGTTCATTTTTAATTAAATTAAAATTGAATTTACCTTTTTCTTTCAAGTTATTTAAGTTTTCAAAAATTAAATTAAACGATCTAACAATTAATTTCACTTTTTTACACATTTTATTAACTTTTAAGATCAATTACACTGCGAAAGAATGAAATACTAGGAAGCGAGAGGCATTTCCATGGAGAGCCGGGGCAGTGCTTTGATATAAGAGTGGAAGATGGCGAAATAAGAGAAATGAGGGCAATCGAGGCGTCTGAACTAGAGATGGATACGCACTTCACAGCTGGTGGCTTCCACATTCGTGGAATACTCCAGGTGCGGGCCATATTGCACATCGAGCAAAGGGAGGGGCAACTACGATGGACCCATTCGATAATCAATGTGAACGAGTTGAACAAGACAGTGGAAGTCTGGCCATCCGGGAAAAAGTCCAGACTGGACTGGTAATCAAGATTAACCCAGAGATTGCCGAAAAGAGCATCATAGGAGTGATATATATTATATTTGAAACAAATAAAAAAATTTTCTAATATGAAAAAAACATGCAATTTCAAAAGGAAAATAGAAAAAAGAAGAGTATTATTCTTTCATGATACAAAAACATAATTGGATACAGGCATGAAAATGTAACTTGAGGAACCGAAAATCTCGGTTTGCATTGGAAATTTTTAAAAGTTGTCAACTAATGAAACGTTGTTCATAATAAGTACTACATTTTTTTAATTGACCATTTTTTGATAGCTGTTTTGGGAACCGAGATAAACGTCGTCAAAGTTGGGGCAATGGCCAGTGGCCACGCGGGAAATCTTTAGCTGTAAATACTATCTTAAAAAACAAGTTTCAAAAATGTCCACGTTTTTGAAGTTATTTAGAAAAAAAGATTATTTACATTTTGTTTCATCAATAACATTTATTTAATATGTATTACTGAATAAGTTAACAGAATAAATATTGATCAGCAGGAAGAAGATGTAGTCCCAGTTCATCGTTTCGAAATACCATCGTGGGTTTGTCGACATTTCTGAGGGTTCTGATGGTGGAAAACTATTTGAAAACTGAACTTTATCGATTCTGTTGACCGTGAAAACTTCGAATTTTTCAATGCTTTCTGGGTTACGGTGGAATCTCTGAAAACTATTTTTCTTTCACCACTTTTTTCTTTTTCTTAATACTCACCTCTTTCAGCTTTTGAATACGGCATCATTCAGGTGAAGAAAATACTCAATTGGATATTTAAAAACGCAGTTGAGAGCCGATAATGTGGTCAAATCTGTCCAATGAGCGGTTTCCACGAGGCTAATGGAGATTGGCATCGAATCCTGTTCCGACACTTTTAGGTAGTCGATATATGAGGAGCGGAGTACGGTTGAATCGATTTGGGTGATGACATTCATCAGATGGCTTTCATTGAGTATACTTACTGAAAGGCAATCGGTTCCAAGTGGCTTCTTTCTAGAAGAAAGAATTTTCGAAATTCCATCGAAGATGAGTGCTCCATGAAGATCGAAAAAATGCTTTTCATGAATCGAGATTTGGAGATATTCGAGAGTAGACTTTTGATTCTCCAAAAAACTCTTTAAATCGGCAAGGAGCATTTTTCGGAAGTCATCGTTCGGGAAGACCTTGACGATGGTGATTCATCATATGAACTTCATTACAGCTTCTTTCTGGAAAAAACATCTTCAGAATCTCTTGAAAGTTCCCCAAGAAGATCTAAGTAAAATTATTTTTAAAATTGGCGCTCAATTTATGGTAATTCAGTTTTTTCTTTTCAATTTTCGAAATCAAACCAAAAAAATCAGATTTCATCAAGAAAATTACTGTGCAATAAAGCGCGATCGCATAACTAATTATGCACACAGTATTCTAATTATAATACTTTTGAAAAATTTCGAGATTTTTGAAAAATTAAATTTTTTTGGTATCATTTCAATTTTTGAGCCGAAAATAATTTATTTAATAAATAAAAATCATACTCACCTTCAACAACGATCGACCAATCATAGAAATAATAAATATAAATAATTTAATAAATTAGAAAAAATCAAGAAACACGACCACCTACGCAAGGAGTCTAAAGAAAGGGTCACCACTACATAGTATAGTGAGAGGAAAGAATGAATGGGTTGACCAGCGAGGAAGAGAGAGGAGGAGAGAGTAGAGTGTAACACATTGAGGAGGAGTGTCTGCTGCACGCTCTCTTATTTCTGTCGACTCGCGGAGTGCAAAGGGCGGAAATGAGTGAGACTTCTTGCTGTCGGGAAAGGAGGACAATTGAAGCTGATTGCGAAACACAACACTCTTCAACCGAGAGGAACGCAGGCACCCTTGCATGTGGGTTGCGTAGAGTTGAAAAATGGATAGGAAAGAAAAGATTCTTGTTAACAATTTTGAACACCGACTTTGTTGAAATATTTTATGATCGAGAACTATAGCGTTACTAAATAAAAAATTAAAAAAAAAAAGAATTATCAAATGTTGACTTCAAGTTGGTGAGCATTGCTGCAAAAATCGACGATCTTGGAGATTCTAAAAATCGAGATGATAAACATATGTCATGAACAGGGATCTCACCATTTCGCCAGTCAAGAGATACTTGCTTCTTTTCACCCTGTTGATGGAATGAGCTACTCCTTGAGCCATCAGATGAGTGTCTCTTCATGAGTGATGTTGACGTTTTCATGACCATAAAGATGCTTCTTAACTTTGTTCATTGATTTTGATTGCGTCTGGAAAAGGTTAACAGTGAGTTAAAAACTTGAAAATGCGGAAAAAGCATTATTTCTCTCAAATTTTATTTTGGAACTCTGAATTAAAGCTTTCTAATTAATAATGAACGAAAATCTGATAGTTGACTACTGTCTCTCAATTTTAAAGTTAACAATTACTTACCTTTCAACAATTCACAACAAAAATAAATAGATGAATAAATATTAATTAATTAGAAAAAATCAAAAAGAAGCGGCCACCTACGCAAGGAGCCAAATGAATATTACACCGCCTCATAGAAGTGTGAGGAGTGAGAATGAATTTATGCGCCAGCGAGGGGAGCAGGAGACGGCGCTGCGCGCCGCGACGCAGGCAATAAAGGTGAGAAGCGAGTGTCTGCTGCGCGCTCGCTCGTCATTCAATTAATTCGAAAGCTAATGGGAAGAGAAGGGCAAAAACAATAAATATAAATCTAATGGGAAACGTCTCCCTGATTCGGAATGTTCTTTTTGTATACTGTATTTGAATGATCTATGAGCTTTGGAAGAAAGTATCAGAAAATCTATGGCAATGGATTCGTCCAACATCTAAAGACCTTCTTTGTATACGCTGTATTTCATGAAAATGTTTAAATAAATAGTTGAAACTTCATTTATAGTTAAAATTCATATTTTTTTGTAATTTTCATTTAAAAGCCAAAACAGGTTGAGATCATAACACAGAATTTGTCGAACTCCTTAGCTTTCATTTTAAGCAGGTTACTTCTTCCTTTTTTCTGAAATATTTATGTTTATTTTCATTTTCGATTTCTGGCTTAACTCACTTTTGTTGAAAGACCTGTTGCACGTTTCTAGTTCAAAATCATAATTGAACAGTTTCATAAGGACGAATGGATCCAAATTTTTCTTCCACGGTCTCCAACAACACAGCAGCATTTAAGAAATTTGTATAATTTGGATTGGAAGACTTCTCCGTTCATATCCATTTTCAAACTGGTTTTTATGTTTGTTGGGGTGAAACTCGACGTCCTTTGATTGTTTTGTTCACATCTGAATTCAAAACATTAATTTCTTATTATCACCCATGTTCTTCACCTCTCCGACCAAGAGCATTAGAACAGAAGTAAATAAACTTTTTAAAAAGACTCTGCATACTCACCTATTTTCATATTTCACCATAATCAATCAAGCATAGAAATAATAAGTAAAAACAATAATATTCATTAGAAAAAATCATAAAAAACGACCACCTATGCATAAGGAGCCTAAAAGAAATACCACAACCTCATAGGAAAGTGATGAATGGAAATGAATCGGTTTCTTGTGGTTTTCAAAAGAAGAGAGATGGAGACGCAGGCATGGGAATAGAGAGAAGAAAGTATAGATGAACAAACAATCACACACTGCTCTTCTGGGAAACGGTTTCTTGAATGGGAAACAAAGCTTTTTTGATTTGTTTCTAAAGAGATGTTACTCTCCCTAGACAAGGAAGTAGTTTATTGATAAAAAGGCTTCTCTATTAAAAAAAAAATTCAGGACGTGTTCGAGAAAAAGGACAAAAAAATGTAATAACGGACGAAGACCATTCTCACCCGGTCTTTTGGAGATAACCCCTACATGATCATAGTTACAGTACCGTTCAAAACTTTATAAAAAAAAGTGTCTTTCTGTTAATTTTTAGCCGTTTTGGCCATTTTCAGGCAGCTGGAGCTCGGCTCTCAAGTTTCCGATCGCTCTGAAAATTTTTGGGAGTATAAAACAAACCTAAATTAACAACTTTGCACAGGATTTTTCAAAAATGACTAATTTTTCAGCTATGCCGCGGTTTCTGATGGACGTCTGTTTTTTGCTCGTTTTCAGTGCAAAAAAGGCCAAAAATGACCGAAAAAGTGGTGTGTTTCAGAAAACCCAAAATAGCTGAACAACTAGGCATTTCAAAAAATTCTGTGAATGCAATGTTGATCATTTAGGTTTGTTTTATACCCACAAAAATTTTCAGAGCGATCGAAAACTTGAGAGCCGAGCTCCAGACTCCTGAAAATGGTCAAAATGGCCGAAAATCAACTGCAAAAACACTTTTTCCTATAAACTTTTGACCGGTACTGTATGCTGATAGAAAGGAAAGAACTAGAAAAAAGTTAAAGTTAATAATGCAGCCAATGACCACATGTCGATTTCCATCCCGCATTTCGTTCCAAGTATAAATTCGGGTGCTCTGTAGAATCGTGATTGAATGTATCTTTATGAGGAATTTGATCATCAAAATATGATACACCGAAATCGATCATCTGGAAAAATGTTTCAAGGAAACTGCAAACAATCATTATCACCTTGATTTTGTCGTATTTCCCGAGCTGCTTCAATACTAAATTTTAGTCAGATTTTTTTTTCGATTCGTCATCACCTCCAAAGTGCAGTCAATTTGATGACACATTATTCAGAGTGTTTTTTCATTTTTTCGCTTAAAAATAGAACACAGTAGAACTCCCCTCATTAGGGACCGCCTGCAGGGGAAACCCCGACAAAAGGGGTGGGAGAGAGCACATGGTGGAGAGAGACGCAGAGAATCGTTGTCATTTTTCAATTTTTTGTCCTTTTTTTAAATATATTATTTTTTCAGAAGGTCTAAAAACTTGTGTTTTTTGTTAGTCGCCAATTTCGAAATATAAAACTATTACATTTATCTAAGAACAAAATATATTACAAAAAAAACTATTACAATTTTCGCAAGGAATTGTTCTACTTGCAAAGGTCTTACAAATAAGACATGACTCACAGACCATGGAACAGGACCGACTTGTATTGCTTAGTCACAATTCTCTTTCTATCCCTTTTTCTCTCTCACAAATGATTTCTTTTGCAAGATGAAAAAAAAAACCATTTTCTGTCAATAAGACGATGGTCAGTTTTTAAAAAAGACTCCTTGTGTATAGGTGGTCCTGTTTCTTGATTTTTTCTGATGTATTGATAAATTTCAATGATAATATTCTACGCTCATTTGAGTCTAGAGATTTTATATGAGATTGGTGAGTAATTTTTTTGTCAATTATTAAAAAAGAAAATAAAAGCTTCGAAGTTTTGTGAGAACAATTTTTTTTGATTTTCGGCCATTTTGGTCATTTTCAGGCGTCTGGAGCTCGGGCCTCAAGTTTCCGATCAATCTGAAAATTTTTGGGGGGTATAAAAGAAACTTAAATTAACAACTTTACATTCAAAGAATTTTTTGAAACTTCTTAGTTTTTCTGCTATTTCGCCTTTTCTGAAGCATACCCCTTTTTCGGTCATTTTTGGCCGTTTTCGCACTGAAAATGTGAAAAAAACAGGGGTGTCTCGGAAAACACCGCATAGATGGAAAAAAAGGCGTTTTCAAAAAAATCTGTGAATGCAGAGTTGTTAATTTAGGTTTGTTTTATACACTCAAAAATTTTCAGAGTGATCGGAAACATGAGAGCCGAGCTCCAGACGCCTGAAAATGATTTTTGTATCGGGTGAACCGGAAAGACTGATGTACTCTGTGAAATTCGAAAAAACACTGTGAGACTTTTTGAGGATAATGATGCGGCGCTCGTCATGGCTCCAATAGGTGCAGCTGCGGTTCACGTGAATGGGATCACTATTCATTCTGCCCTTTCAATTAAGGTAATTTTTCTTGTAATTTTTTCTTATTAATTCATTTTTCAGAAAGGCGCAATTGGTCGTTTTGATGAGCTCTCAGTGGATTCTCTCAGAACATTGAGACAACGCTTTGGAAACCTCAAACTGATCCTACTCGATGAAGTGAGCCTTGTAAGCAATATAATGTTGGCGGAATTAGATTATATGCTGCAACAAGTCAAGCAATCAATTCTTCCGTTTGAGGGACTCTCAATAATTTTTTTTCGGAGATTTGTACCAGTTGTCCCCAGTATCAGGAGACTGAGTTTTTGAATGTAAGTATCATCTAATAGGTATAATTTGTTCATTAATGTTATTTAGCTCTCTCACTCCCCTCTCTTTGAAAGAGTTGAACAACAATATTCGAACCTTAGAAAATATAATTGTCGATTCTTCGAAAGAAAAGAAGAAATCGATTTAAATTTAATATTGAATAATAGTATGTTTTATACAAGTTTGTTTTGTACAATCACTATGTTTTATAATACGCTCACTATATAAGCTTCTTCAATTGCATATATTTTATTCCTTTTTAATATTCCTTGTAACATTTCTACTTCATCTTCTATTCTAAATAAAGAAATAATACTATCGGAAAGTGTTTTTCTTTACAATAATAGTTTTATATTTAAAAATTTGCGACTAACAAAAAACACAAGTTTCTAGGCTTCAGGTCAACAAGTTTCGAGTTTCTGAAAAAAAAATATTATTAAAAAAAAGACAAAAAAAGTTGAAAAAATGACGACCGACCATTCTCTGCGTCTCTCTCCGCCGCGTACTCTCTCGTCCTGTTTGCTTCTCTCTCCGCCATGTGCTCTCTCCTCTCCGGTACCTTTGCCGGCTTTTCCCCCTGCAGACGATCCTTTAATGGAGGTGCGCATCCTTATTGCACATCCCTACAGTATCCCAGGTATACTGTAGTTTTTTAAGGTAACCCCTACATGATTACTTTTTGAATCGCGAAAACACGAGGATCACGAATATGTTGACGAAATTTATAAATTTAAAATGTTTTAATTATTCAAAATATAAGATGACGTCACTTTTGTCCATCTTATACTTCGAATAATGGGAATGTCGAAATTTTTTCTATTGTGTAAAAAAAGATGACATCTGTTAAAGTATAAACAATTTTGTCTCAAAACATAATGGCATGCTCAACATTTTATTGAAATTACTACAAAATAATCTGATCTTCGAACAAATTTCGTTTCCTTTGGCATGACCGTCGATGTGGAGGAATAGTGTGTCACTGAAAAAACTTTTCTTTCAAAGAAAATGAAAAGGTTACCTTACGCATAAAATGCCCATTGATGCTGGTATGACAGCACAGGGTTGTCACTTCACGTTGTGCAATTGTGCCAGAATCGTTAACCAATTTTGTCATTCTGAAAATTGAAATTTCGATAAGTAGTTTGTGAGCTCTGGAATTAGCTAGTTTTGCAAGACTTTATGTTGGAAAAAAAAATCTACCTTAGGATTCAGCCAACGGATCCAGAGTCGATGATGACAGGCTCCTGCAGAGGTTGGCGTGATTGGCCGGCACCGTTTTCATACATCTGCAAGAAAAAAAAATCTTAAAAGGGTTCAAAAATTGTAAAAATATGTGGCTAGTATTTTTTGTTAATATCAACGTTTTATGATTAGCCACAAAATTTTTCGAAAATATTGGTTTTTTCTATTACAGCAAATTGAATAAAAAAAAACTATACTTACCTTTCATAATTTACCACAATCAGCAGTGAATAATAAACAAATAAATTTAAATAATAGATTAGAAAAAAATCAGTTAAAATACGACCACCTACACAAGGAGTCAAAAGGAAATATCACCATCTCATAGGAGTGTGAGCGATGGAAATGAAAAGGAGGGGAGATGGAGACGCAGAAAACCATACTTCCTCACACAACCACGTGGAGCTGGTGCTGCGGTCCGCGTCGCGGCTTTTTCTCTCCTCCTCTCCCAGCCGGGAAACCGACTCCTTCCTCGAGTCGCGGGGAATTCGGCCGTGGCAGTCAAATACAAACAGAACTGAAAATGATAGCGCAACAAGCTCGCCGTCCTCCTATCAATTGCAATTTTTGCAGAGAAATCCACCACCCAACGAAAAAACGAGAAATCGCTGCAAAAAGAAACGTTTGATTCATCTGTGTCACGAAACCTCGACATCATCCGGCAGCGTGTAGAGGGCTTAAACAAACTCTCGTATTTCATTGATAGCCTTCGTAAATTTTTTGGGCACAATTGGTAAGAGAATTTGACTCGTTTCTGAAGGTTACCCTTATTCGCTATTATTTAGGCTCGTGACATGAAGTAGACTCCTGGGATAGCACTCTTTGTTTCCGTTTTTCATATCAGGAACGAATTCTCAGTCCAATTGCAGACTGCTGCCACACTCGCCACTACTACTACTATCTTCATAAATGTTTTGTATTTTTATGCTGACTACAAACATTTTTTTTTATAATATCTTTATTTTTATTTCTTAAGACGAGTAGAGCCTCGACTAGGCTACGAATTCTTCCTTTGCTTCTTTCTTTGGTTTCTTCATCCTATCACTGCTCATCGTCCTTTGCTCCCTCCATCTCCATTTCTAAGGCCCAATCAGCCACCGGTACCGAGTCGTGAATGGGATGAGGAATCTCCACTAGCATGTCCTCTTCCTCCACATCTTCGTCCCCGATTGGGACGTCTGCTTCAAGGTCTTCGAGTTCCTAAGCCACCGGTTGCTCGACCTCTCCAAAAGGCCGATTGCCTCTGGCCCAATCCAGAATGCCCTGTGGTATCATAGCACAGATGGCCCGATCGTGGTACCCGGAGCAATATTGACAGAGTCTCCGTTTCTTGACCTTCTCTCGACAATTTGCCAGATTGTGTCCCGGCATAAGACATACCGGGCACCACTTCCGTCTACTTCCGGCCGCGCCTCCGGAGACACATATACACTGCAATAGAGCAAGGCATGTTGCTGACGGCAGAGTAAACAGCCTGAATGATTCGTGTGCCTTTTCGGCCTCGTCCGGCGATGACTACGATCTCCCTCTCGCTCGTGTAAGTCCCAAACGATGACACGTCGTCTCCGTTCTTCGTCGTGTCCTGGAGCGATCGCTGGTCCCGGAGCGGGGGCCGCCCCGACTGGGCGGCGTGGAGGAGCCAGGAGCCCAATTGGCTCCACTTCTGTAATTATCTTATTTTGGCTCTGCCTTCTTAGACTTGTAAGAGTAGTAATCTGAGGAGGCGATTCCTCCTTTACAATAAGACGTCAATCTAACAGCTAATACACACTGATCGCCGTCTACTATGGAATTACTTCTACTGATGCTGCCACGTGCCAAAACGGCTTCTACAGTAGTAACCCGTAGACGCCAACCAGTTGATGCAGTGGTTTCTGACTCCCACTCTAGCCCATGTTCCATACTATGACCAACGCTTCCGTATCCTTCTCCCTGCCCACTGACCTCCGGGTCTTTTTGGAGACTGCCGATTACAGTCATACTAAAACGGTTTGATGCACCATGTGGTGAACCACTCCGTACCCCGGTAGCTGCAGAACGATTCGAGGTGCAGTGGGTAAGGATAGGATGTGAAAACGTAATAATGATAAAGTTTATTGAGAACTCACGCATGACTCGAGGCGATAGGTCTCTTCGGCGTTGTCCTGGTTGGGGTGCGTCGATTGTGGGGCAGCCATTTCGTCAGGAACTTCCAAAGTCGTTGAAGTGAGAAGTGAAGTCCATTCCGCCGATCTTGCTTCTCCTTGACTTTGACTTGACCTTTTGCAAGATTGGGGACATGTTAGCATCCTAGTTCACGCTTATTATACTCACGTCTCGAATCCTCCAAATCTTCTCTTCTCTAAAAAAAAAGAAATTAAAAAGTAAAAAAATAAAAATCGAATTCTACCTTAATCTATAAATAACTGTAAGTCGCAACTCGACTGATACATAACCTAATTGTGAGCCCGACTGGCTCACTCTCTGTGCCGATTACACTTAAGTCGGAAAAGAGGTAGAACCGCTATCCCTTTCACAACACTCCCCGAGAATTTTTATATTTTACAGAGTTGCCCGCTTAATAAAAAGGGGTTTTCGGTTCAATAAAAATAAAAGACAACAAACAAAAGTTTTAAGACAAATATACGTTTATTAAAGGGATAAACGTATAGAATTACAAAAACAGTAAAGAAAATAAAGAAACGCACCAGAAACAATGCTATCACAGCTGGAACTTCAGTTTTATCACAAAACTAATTTCAGTTTCCTCACGAAACCCACACCGCCCGAGATTCGAAAAAAACAACCTACGTGGCGGGTCACGGAGTTTCGTTGCGCCCACACGTGAACTCTTATTAATTAATGGGGATGGGTTAGGGATCCTTGCCTTCGGCTACTACTGTTTGGAACTCAGATTACTGTAGGATTACGGTAGATACAGTAGCCGAAAAATGAGGTACCCTTTGGGCACCTACAGTACGTAAAAAACCGAATTTCCTGTCATGGATTACGGTAGATACAGTAACCCGGAAAATGAAAAATACCCTCCCTCTACGTCGCGGAGGGTTGACTGTTTTGGATGAAACCTTTACCAAGAAAACAAACACGTATGGTATTGGGAAACTGCCCCGGATACTGTGTGATTACTGTAGTTTAGTTTGGAACCCGAATCTGGGAGATTGAATGTGTGAGAAGATTATTAAACTTGAACTCCCGCCGGAAAAGTTCTAGTGGAAATTAGAATAGACCAATTCTTGATGTGTAATTATACTATGATTGATTACTAAAAAAAACGTTAGGAGCATGTTTACGACAAATTTCTTTTTTATATTTTGAAGCGATGTTCTATAACTCGAAATTTGCTTTAAAGACACATTTATTCGTAATTTCAATATCAAAGGGTTTATTAATTTAGTTGGGTAATCTTCTTATCATTTTGCGTTAAGCCGCCTCCATCTTTTTCAGTTTTCTCCATGATTTCGTTCCTTTGTTCGGCTTTTTGTCCTCGATGGCAGCTATTTTTTGCAGCTGAAGTCCTCTCGAGGGAGCAATTTTCTACAAAATAGATATAATTTCAAAACACAAAACTACTTTTTCTGCATACGTTCTCATCCTCGTCCTTCTCGAAACGAGCATGTCCTGCCTCTAGGCGCTTCATGGTGAAGCACTCCACCGCAGGGAATAAAACCCCAGGGAGGTGTGTTGACTGCAGTAACGCACAATGCTTCGGCACCCTGTGTGTGGGATGCTCCTGTCGACCACTGAAAAAATGATTGTGAACGGTGGGAAAATGTTGATATACTCTCAGAGAATATATCGGGGACAACTTATACAACTTTAACAATGTTACACTTACTCTGTAAACGTTGGGTTATTAATAACCGTAAGCACCCCAGGAGCATCCCTATGCACGACGACATCATTTGAATCCAATCCTTCGGCGAGAAACCGCTTAAAATCAAAATACGGGTAGACGGCGTCCGAGCAGAGGGGATTCAAAACGACTTTAACGAGCATGGTTGAATAAATTATTCTGAAATTTTCGAGACGTAATTGACTTTTAAAGATATACATGCTTAGATCCAGTTTTTTGTTAACCCTTTTCGGCCAAATACGACAGACAGGTTGAAACATAAGTTCTAGGTGGGACTGCTGTTGAGATATGAAGGACAGAATAAAGAAAATCTAAAACTAATGTAACTAAACATAAAAAATAATGAATTAAGTTGTCCCAACCGTGCCCCTTTTTTATATTAGGCTATACCGTAAACCGTATACGTCACTCCCATATTATGTCTTTTCGCGATGAATAACTCTTTCTGATCAGCCGCCAAGATAAAACACAAGCTACTAGATGAACTACTAGATAAAAAACCGTTTTTCTTATTCAATCTCTTATTCAAAATCTATGAGAAACGCTTAATTTAATTGTTTTTATAATTTGAAAGTAGAATATGAAATTAAATTTTAATTTAAATAAAAATGAACTTACTTTTAATCATAAACAACGACTCACAATCCTCCAATCGAATAATCAGAGAAAAACCAAGAATACATTAAAAAAAATCAATAACAGACCACCTACACAAGGAGTCGAAAAAAGACCTCACCAACTCCTAGGAGTGTGAGGAATGGGAATGAATGAAGATAGTCTGCAGACTGGAAAAAGCAACACGCGACCGCGACGCACAGCTAGAAAAAATGAATAATACGCGCAAATGCAGACATCATTCGCGGTCTCTCACCGATACACACTGATAGTGAGAGTATCTGAAATTGTTTATGGATGATGTTGTTCTCAGGTCATGACTATCTCTTTCGGATCTCTTTTCTCTTTCGTGATATTTTTACTATCTTTTCACGGCGATCTTTGAACATGGAACATTGCCCCAACTTTGACGACGTGTTTATCTCGGTTCCCAAAACAGCTATCAAAAAATGATCAATTAACAAAATGTAGTACTTATTATGAACAACATTTCATTAGTTGACAACCTTTAAAAATTTCCAATGCAAACCGAGATTTTCGGTTACTCAAGGTACATTTTCATGCTGCCCGTATCCAATTATGTTTTTGTATCATGAAGGAATAATAACCTCCTTTTTTCCTTTTGAAATTCCATGTTTTTTTCATATTAAAAAAATGTTTTATCTTTTTCAAGTATAATTCAAAAAAAAAAAGAAAAATTAGGAATCAAAGTCATCCAAATCAATGATCTCAATGTCGGATTGGTCCGACTCGTCCTCCACTTTCTTTAGTTCGACGCGGAGATCCCTTATTTCCTTCTCCTCCTTTGGTTCCCATGGAACGATACTCCCAAAAGCTTTCCGAAGCCAATTTCCATTCAACTGGACGGTCCTCGCTCCTATGAGGCTCCTTTCCGCAACCTCTGGCTTGATCTCGATTACCAGTCCAGTATGGACTTTCTCTCGGGTGGCCGGACTTCCACTATACTCTTCAACTCGTCCACGTTGATAATTGGGTGGACCCATCGTAGTTTATCTTCCCATTGCTCGGTGTGCAATATGGCCCCCACTTTGAGAATTCCACAATTGTGGAAGCCACCAGGTGTGAAGTGCGTATTCATCTCTAGTTCAGACGCCTCGATCGCGCTCATTTCTCTTATTTAGCCATCTTCCAATCTTATATCAAAGCACTGCCCCGGCTCTCCATGGATTTGACTCTCGTTTCCAATTATTTCATTCTTTCGCAGTGTAATTGATCTTAAAAGTTGATAAAATGTGCAAAAAGTGAAATTAATTGTTAGATCGTTTAATTTAATTTTTGAAAACTTAAATAACTTGAAAGAAAAAAGTGAAGTTAAATTTTAATTTAATTAAAAATGAACTTACTTTTAATCACAAACAACTAATTACAATAATCCAATCGAATAATAAAAAATAATTAAGAATACATTAGAAAAAATCAGTAAACAGACCACCTACACAAGGAGTCGAAAAGAGACCACACCATTTCATAGGAGTGTGAGGGAAGAGAATGAATTCATGGATATTTATGTTGTTCTCAGGTCATGTCTATCTCTTTCGGATCTCTTTTCTCTTTTGAAAAGAAAAGGATATCTTTTCACGGCGATCGTTCAACATGGAACATTATTTTGGGTGTCTCCTTATGGAGAATAAGAACACTGAGGAACAACGAGTTTTATCATTTATTAGTTCAAATATTTTTTATAATTTATTCATTAATCAAGAAAAAACAACAAAAGGTGAATGTTTTTCAGGACGTGACATTTGTTACACATTTAATAAAACAATTTCTACACATTTTATGATCATTTATTGAGTGAAAAATATGCAAAAAACCCAACAAGGTTTAAAAAAGTGGTTGAAAAAAAAGGTGCATACGTGGTTAATGAGGGGCTCGACCTCTATTCTTCCTGTCCATCCTGTTCCTTTTCGAGGCGTTTCTGAAAGTGCATAAGGCGATGATTGAAGTAGTGTGTTCTTCTTTGTTTGTTGAAGCTGGCAAGACATATTTTGCACATTGAGACTTCTGAAAAACAAACAACTAGTTATTTTCAAGGGATTCCAAAATAAAGAACTCACGCAATTGATGGTGTTCTGCGTCTACCTCCACAACAACTAGCTTACGATTGAAAGCAAGACAGTCATAGCACAAATGGAAGATGACAAATTTTTCATCGAAAATGTACTTGGGTTCGAGAGCAGCATCCTTGTTTTGTGGAAAACATTTCTAATAATGCGCTTTTAATTACCAACTCCTTTTCTTGATCTTTTATTTTCTGGAAAAAAAAAAGAAATTTAGAAAACTTTATTTTATTTTCCTCACCTTGTCGTCATTCTCCTTCTGAAGAAGCGTTTTTCAAGGCAGCTGTAGATATCATTGTTCTTCGAAATTTTTTAAATTTAGCCAGAGCTTCCGGATCGGAGTGGCTATATTTTTTCAAATCAGAAACAGCATGAAAGTTATCAGCATTTGATATGTAGAATTTGTTTCCAGACTTGACACGACTGACACCTGTATAGAAGGCCGATATTCCAATAAATCCAACAGTGACTACAACCACATTTTCTAGAGTGTTTCCTTGTGCTTGATGGACATTTGTAGCATAAGAAGCTCTAATGTGGAAGAACATTTTAAACACTTTTTGTTTGGAAGTTTCCAAGTTTAATTCTTCTTTCACAACAAGTCCAAAAAAATATACATTTTGGTCTTCTGGAAACCTAAAAAATAATTTTTCTGGAAAAATTATATTATATTGAACTCACTTTATGGAAATCCAATCGAATAAGAATAATAATTAAAAATACATTAGAAAAAATCAGTAAACAGACCACCTACACAAGGAGTCGAAAAAAGACCTCACCAACTCATAGGAGGGTAAGGGAAGAAAATGAATAGGTTGACCAGCGAGGGAGAATCCATTTCCTTATCTGTTGGTCATCCCGTGTTAGCACGCTCATCATCACTCTCAGATACGCATCTAGAAAATCAACATTTGAGGGTGAGAACGAATCAGTTGATCAGCTGAATGCAGGTGAGGATAGATAAGGAGACATCTTACTTTGAGAGAGAGATAACATCTAAACACTACAGTACCGTTCAAAAAGTAAATAGAACACGTGTTTTTAGTTGATTTGCAGTAGTTAAACTTTGTTTCAACCAGTAATAATACGATGTAAGCAAAAATAAAGAGTCAACCGACGAGAGCCCAATTTCTTTTGTTATTCATATATTTTTTTAAAAATAAAATCAAATTTTTGTTAGTTGATCATGTCTGTTGTCTTCAATGGGAATTAAGAAACAAAGGTTTACACAGGAGCCACTAATGTCGCTTCTTTCTAGATAATTTAAAATTTGAAACTGTAATATCTCGGTTCCTATTAGAGATGTGAAAAAAGTGTCAACTAATGAAATGTTTTTCATAATAAATGCTACATTTTGTTAGTTGACCATTTTTTGATAGCTCTTTTGGGAACCGAGATAAACGTCGTCAAAGTTGGACCACGGGGGTAGGGGGATATTTATCAGAGGTTTTACAGTAAATTGGTTTTAAATATTCCCCTCATTTTATATACCTCAGCTCTTTTCAGAGATATCGAAAAACAGTGAACTAATGCCTCCGAAATCCCTCCGTGTTTTTATTCTCCATAAGAAGACACACAAAACAATGTTCCATGTTAAAAGATCGCCGTGAAAAGATATCATTTTCTTTTCAAAAAAGAAAAGAGATCCGAAAGAGATAGATATGACCTGAGAACAACATAAATATCCATGAAGAAGAAAGTGAGACAGACTCCATCGGTTGATTGATGAGGGACAGGTGTTTTCTAACATTTCTTTGACAGATCTTCTTGATGCGTATCTATTCTCTCTACCCAGTAAGCTGGCAGATTGCCAATTGATGGGACAATAGAGATAGTGTGTTCCAGACACTGAACATGTTGTGTTGGGACCTCTCACTTCTCTCGCTGTTCAACCTATTCATTCTCTCCCCTTAAACTCCTATGAATTGGTGAGATCTTTTTTCGACTCCTTGTGTAGGTGGTCTGTTATTGATTTTTTCTAATGTGTTCTTAATTATTTATACTTTTCTATTTGTATTCGATTGGAGGACTGTTCTACTTGCGATCAAAAAGGAATACATTTTTGGCCAAATTTATATTTCAAAATTCTATACTTGGAAAATACCGCCAATTCAGCATACAGGGAAACAGGGTTTCGAAACAAAAGTAAGTGTTCTTTTTTCAAAAAATTTCTTAAAGTTGAAACTTTTTGACAAGCGAAAAAAAATCATTTCAGTGCCGAATATCGTTTCGGGCCCCGAAGAAACCAATTCTCCATGAGCGTACTACATCGAGATATATTACCTCAATCAATTCATTGACATTCTCGACGAAATTGAGTTGAAAAGTAACACAAACGTTTCGATAAAGACAAAGCCGTGTCGAATCAAGTTCAAAAATCTCGAACAATTGCCAAAAACATGTCTCTACACAAGCACTGTGGAAAAAAGTCTGGTCGGTGATCTAAAGAAAACCAAATATTGGCTGAACCTCCAACACCCTGGATATCGCGACTCTGACGGCTTTCATGTATAAAACATTCAGGATGGCCAACGGACATTTTCTATTGAACACAATAAATATCAAAGCATGTCCAATCGAATTAAAAAATAGAAAAAAAAAACAGATTACATTTTAAAAAACAGTACAAAAAAGTACAGTAAAAAAATAAGCACAGTCCATTTTAAAAGGAACAGTAAAAAGAAAGGTCGGTACAAATATTGAAAAACAATGGTCCAGCCGGCCAATCGTCAGGGCATCGGTCGGTTATGACATCAGAGCAAAGCAAGCATTGAAGTAGACATTTGACGACATTGGGGTCGGCGGTTTCAGCGGGTGCAGGTTGACCAACAAAATCTTCCTCCTCCATATTCCAGCTAGGAGCAAGTTTTTCCAAAGACGTCCACATTGTATCGAAAGTCTTTTTAGAGGTTTGAATGTGCCGATCCACTCCTCTCAGACTTGCTGAAAAAAGAAAAGTTTAAACATGTTTACAAAAATCGAAAAATTTCCTGACCTCCCTTCTCAGAAAAAAAAATTCATTACCTGTATACTGTATCTGATACAATACTATCACAATCGTATGCCACCACAACCCATTTTTCTTGCTTCTTTTCCAACTTTTTAATGTAGGCTTCTCTTGGAGTTGCGTGAGTGCATTCGTGCTGGCCGCTCACTTTTTGTCGGCATATTCTACAGTAATCTCTGTGGAAACAGCGATGTGGTTTTTGAGAATATGATTCTCTTCTTTCAATTTGACCACAATTTATACACCTAGAAAAGGTTTTTTGTTTAAAAAATGGCAAAAATCGTTACTTTTCATATTTATCACAAAATGGAAGAAATTTCGGTTTTAGTTTTTTGAGATGAACCCCGTAACACGAATCGCTGTGGAAAATTAGAGAAAAAGGCCACATGAGTTACTCAAGTTTTCAAGCAGAAGTTATGTATGTTTCGAAAAATCTTATTCAAAAACTATGAAAAACGCTTCCTTTAATTTTCGAAAACTTAAATAAATTGATTAAAAAATGAACTTACTTTTAATCACAAACAACTAATTACAATAATCCAATCGAATAATAATAGAACAATAAAGAATACATTAGAAAAAATCAGTAAACAGACCACCTACACAAGGAGTCGAAAAAAGACCTCACCAACTCATAGAAGTTTAAGGGAAGAGAATGAATTCATGGATATGTTGTTACTTATGTTGTTTTCAGGTCATGTCTATCTCTTTCGGATCTCTTTTCTCTTTCGGAAAAGAAAATGGTATCTCTTCACGGCGATCTTTTAACATGGAACATTATTTTGTGTGTCTTCTAAATATTAAATAATTGTCATATGAAACTGACGGCTTATCCAAATTCTGACCAATTTTTGGGTTTGAATTAAGTCCTGTCGCTCAAGATAACATCCTGTTTGAATTGGTCAGACCTACAAACGTATCTGTTCATTAGAATTTCAACAAGGTTATCCCAGCGGTTGGTTTCTATTGTATTGTGTATGCCGAATTTGATCAGATTACTGCGTTAGATTATCAAAGAAATCCTATAATTGATACAATTGTATAAGGTTTTTTGTTGTTTTAATCAACAAAAAAAACGCAAGTAATTTATTTATTTTTTTAATAAAAAAAAGTCACTTTTTTTTAATGAATACTCCATAACAGAAAAAGTAAAAAAGTATCCCCTAGTGACACAATTCTAATGAATACTCTATAATTTCACGCCATTTTTTAGAAAAAGCAAAAAAGGCGGTTAATACCCTACGAGTCAATCATTTCTCGGTTTCTCAAGTTGCGTTTTCATGCTGTCCGTATCCAATTATGTTTTTGTATCATCACGAAAGGAATAATACTCTGCTTTAATCTAGTTTCCTTTTTGAAATTCCAAATTTTTATTTCATATTTTTAAAAAAAGTATTTTTTTCAAAAAAAAAGAAGAAAAACATATGCTTTCAAAACAGAATTTAAAAAACAAAGGAAGTAAATTAACAATCGAGGTCATCCCAATCAATTATCTCAATGTCGGATTGGTCCGACTTGTTGTCCACTTCCTTTTGATCGATGCGGAAATCCCATATTTCCTTCTCCTCCTTTGGTTCCCATGGAACGATACTCCCAAAAGCTTTCCGAAGCCAATTTCCATTCAACTGGACGGTCCTCGCTCCTATGAGGCTCCTTTCCGCAACCTCTGGCTTGATCTCGATTACCATGTAGTCCAGTATGGACTTTCTCTTGGGCGGCTGGACTTCCACTATACTCTTCATCCATCTCGTCCACGTTGATAATCGGGTGGGTCCATCGTAGTTTATCTTCCCATTGCTCGATGTGCAATATGGCCCGCACTTTGAGAATTCCACAATTGTGGAAGCCGCCAGGACTAAAGTGTGTGTCCAGTTCTAGCTGAGATGCAGTTGCCCACGTATAAAACGGGGTGATCAAGGTCCGGATAAATAAACGAGAAAAAAGAACGACAAGCCGTAATAAATAAATTTATTACGAGAAGAAAAATAAATATAAAGAAGAAATAAAGAAAATTACAACAGAAAGAACCGTACGCAACCTGTGTGTAACGGGAATGTTTATGAGAGATCGCTAAAAACTTAACAAGAATTCGCTAGCTCAAAAACCTACAGAAAACAGAATTATCAAAACCAAAACAAAGCAAAATACCACTCTCAGCCGAAAAACGGGCAAAAACTAACTCACTAATTACGTGTCGCTACTTGCGTGTTATGAGCGGTATTTCGGAGCCTCGTTGCATGCGGGCGGCGCGTCCCGAGAAAAGGCAGAGGGTTATTGCCACCGGCAACTTCCCCCTCCTGAAAAACACCGGGCCCCTGACCGGACGAGACATAACACCGTGCATGGCTGACATTCTTCTCCTTAATACGCCAACTCACTCACACCTATTTACTACTGAAACGACACGCTTACTTATATAAACTACCCTAATTAAAACCTACAAAAAAAATTAATTTTCTACTCAATTTCACTCACTTACTAAAATTACAAAACTCTAATTTGATTACAAACAAAAAAAAACTCAACGAACACAATAATTATAAAATAACTTGGATTACGGTAGGTCCGTTTACTGGCTCGCTCTTTTGCTCTTCTTCTTTTCCGGCTCCTTATCCTCCACGTCTTCCAGCAATTTCATCACCAATGGATTTCCTGGACTAGCCATCTCCACAAACTTTGCCAGGTGCTCCACATCCTCCATTTTCTCCTCTGCCATTATAATTAGCGGCATCTTCTTTGGTCCAACAGCCATTTTTGGGTCAATCAACTCCGTGTTTGGTGACGTCATGAGCTTTCTCCTCCAATGATTTGCCACTTCCGGGATCTCATCATAGGTGCATCCCATTATAAACGGAATCACCACAACTTTCTTTGCTTCTTTTGCCATTTTATGAAGAAATTCTTCCATCTCCTTATTCTTCTCAGATTTCTCCAATTTTAGTAGCACCACTACTTGATCCACATCAGAGAAGTCCACCGTCTCCATCCACTTTATCAAGTTGTGTCTCAATTCATAGAAATATTGTGATTTAATATGAGCCATTCTTGGTCCAATGATCACATTTTTCTTCTTGAAGACGTACTTCTTCGGCTTATTTCTTTCGATAACTTCGGATTTAACCGTCTCCATTGGCTTTTTCCACATTTCTTCCACTTCCACACCATTCATTACTGCATTTGCCATCTGCGGACACCTCTTGGCCAATTTTTTAACCGCCTCAACTCTTTCCGAGTCTCCAATCTTCTGCTGGAACTCCTCCATATGCTTCAACAAGTGTACATCTTCCATTCTCATTCCATTATTACTAGCATGGATAACTGCAGCCAAATCCATGGCTGATGTACACCAGCTTCCGTTTTCCATCACTCCACATCTTTCCGGCTTGCATCCACATCCATCGACGATAACACTGCAAAAATTCCTGTTATTCCACTGAACTTCTACTTCATCAACACGATTTCCTCCACTCTCACCGCCTTTCTTCACCCCCCCTCTTCCGCGCTTTACTTTTGTCTGAAATTCCACTTCTGGAATCTCTTTTGGCACCTTTCTCACTTGCTCCCATGGGACCCAAATTTTCTCTTTTCCTCCCACAATTTTCACCACTTCTGCTGAATTTTCAGTTGTTTTCAACACTCTGTATATTCCATCCCATTCATTTGCCAGTTTTGGATTCCCTGAACGCATTTTTTCCGATGGGATTTTAATGAGTACTCTGTCCCCCGCCACTGGAAACACTCTTCCTTCCACCTTATTCTTCGTATCAAAATACTTCTTAGCGTCCCCCTGTTCCTTATTCACTTTGGTTCTTGCTTCTTCGTGTGCTCTGTTCATCTGTTCCACATGTCGAAGTTTATATTCATCCATGTCAACTTGATATTTTCCTATTTGTTCCTCCGGATCCGACTTCATTGGAATCTTTGCATCCCTGCCATACATCAAGTACTGCGGGCTTTCACCCGTTGCTTCATGACGACATACATTGTACGCAAACACCGCGTACGGCAACTTTTCATCCCATTCTGCCGGAATCATTGTCACCTTTTTCAGCACTGTCTGAATTGTTCTGTTAAATCTTTCAACGGCTCCATTCATCCTTGAATGATAACCTTTCGTTCTGATTAATTTGATATTCGACAATTTGGCCACTTTTTCAAACGTTGAATTTGCAAATTCTAGCCCTTGATCAGTTAGCACCGCTTTTGGGATCCTCCCCTCCTTCAACATCCAATTATCCACAAACGCTTTCGCCACCGTTTCCGCCGATTTATCCGGAATCGCACACACACCCGCATATCTACTGAACAAATCGATAATCGTTAGCACGTAACGATTTCCATTTGCACTTCTTCCCAAATCCAACAAATCCAAAGCCACAATTTCAAGAGGTTCACTTGCTTCAAATGGTGTCAATGGTGATGTTAACGTTTGCTTAGCATTGCCGCATAAACATTGTTGACATTCTTTGGACCATTTCACAACCCACGCCTTCATTTTCGGCCACCAAAACTTTTTCTCCAACAACGCTCCCACTTTTTCTGGTCCCCAATGCCCTCCAAATACACCTCCATGAGCCTCCAAAAATATCTCCTTCCTTTTCTCCTCCGGCACCACTCTCAACATTGCTCCATACTTTGTCACCAACATCAATTCTCCTCCAACTATCATGAACTCCTGCAGTTCCCGTCTCATATCTCCCGGAATTTCCACCATTCCCTTACTTTCCCCCTTTTCCAGGTCCTGCAAGATCTTTTTCCACTGCTCATCCTTTTCCAATAACAATCTCCAACCATGCTTCACTTTTTCCTCCTCATTCACTATTTGTACTTCATTGATCACTCTTACTACTTCCATTTTTGCTTGTTCTTGTGCTTCTTTCATTTCCTCAATCTCTTGTGCTCCCCCTCTTGACAAAGCATCTGCTACTGCATTAGCTTTTCCCTTCAGATACACCATATTCAGCGCGAAATCTTGCATTTCCATAGACCATCTCAACAATCTGTCAGCCAACGTTTTAGCTTTGAACAAACTAGTCAGTGGCTGATGATCGGTAAAAACTGTAGTTGGACACCCGAAAATAAAATGTTTAAATCTCCTTGTAGCAAACAAAACTGCCAACGCCTCCTTATCACTAACGTGATAGTTCTTTTCCGCGGGTGTCAATGCTTTAGAAGCAAAAGCAATCGGATGAACTTTTCCATCCTTTCCTGTTTGAGCCAAAACTGCTCCAATTCCATATCCCGAAGCATCGGTAAAGATGCAAAACGGTCTCTCAAAACTCCTCGCCGCCTCAATATCTGGTTGCGCCAGAACTGGTGCCGACGTCATTCTCCTTTTCAACTCATCAAACGCCTCCTGCTGCTCATCTGTCCATCTCCATGCCACTTTTGGCGAAGTCAATGGTGTCAGTGGTGCAGCTATCGATGCGAAGTTCATCACGAAGTTCCGATAATACGCACACAACCCGAGAAACGAATGCAACTCCTTCCTATTCGTTGGGACTGGAAACTTTTCCATTTTTTCCACCTTTTTCTCATCTGTCCTTACACCATTTTCATCAATAATGTGACCCAAGTATTCAACAGAACTTTGAGCAATTTTACATTTCTGAGCTTTCAACTTCAATCCACATTCACGAATTCTTCTCAACACTTTCCTTAAATCTTCCTCATGCTCTTTTATGTTCCTACTTGCAATAAGAATGTCATCAATATACACAAACACTGACTTTCCAATCCATTCCCCTAACACCTCTTCCATCGCCGCCTGAAAAATCGCCGGACTTGTCGCCAACCCAAACGGCATAACTTCAAACTGATATTGCTCATTTAGTACGGTAAACGCCGTTATTTCTTTTGACTTTTCTTCCATTTTGATTTGCCAGTATCCGGCCATTAAGTCCAATGTTGTGAAAACCCTTTTATCACCAAGTGCTTGTAACGTCGATTCAATATGCGGTAGTGGATGTGCATTCAGCTTAATGACTGAATTCACTTTTCTGTAATCCACACACATTCGAATACTCCCATCCTTTTTCTTCACGAGTACCACCGGACTAGCCCAAGGCGAAGTGCATCTTTTGATCACTCTCCTTTTCTCCATATCTTTCAACATCCCTCTAACATTTCCTTGCAAAGCCAATGGCACTGGTCGACATTTTTGACGAATCGGGTTAGTCTCTGTCAACTCAATCCCGCATTCCACTAAATCTGTCTGTGTCAACTCATTATCCTCGATTGCAAAACTGTCACTGAATTCCTTAACTATTTCCAGAATTTTTCCATCCGGAAATTTTCCGTTCCCTTCCAACAATTTCAAAATTTCAGCTTTTTTGGATTCTCCCATTGTTGTTCTCTTATCCAAATTCATCATATTCACTTGTCGACTTTCTTCCTCTTCATCAATACTCCACCCCCTACTTGCTACACCAATCATCTGATTTTTCTTTATGAGCAGGGGCTCATCTTTCCAGTTAGAAATCACTACTGTTAACCTTCCTTCATCATCTTTAGCACACACACTTAGCGGCAACCATTCCTTTCCTGGCTCCAATAAGACCTGTTTTCCTACATCTGCATCTACTGTCAACGATATCTTTGCACAGCACTGTGGTGGGATTCTGACTTTCTCCGCAGTTCGGGCAGCTGCTCTCTCTGCTTTCCACTTCAACTCTACACCGACACTTTCAAACGCATTAGTTCCCAGCAAGAATATATCTTTTTCATTTTGCACCAACTGGAATAACACAACAGCTTCTCGTCCCCTAACCTTCACTGGAATCTTCAACTGATTAACAACCGACATGTTTTCTTTCGACGCATTCACAAGAGTAAACTTTGGCTTTTCCAACAATTCCACTTTCTTCTCCCAGCCACTGCAACCATCTTTCAACCTTTCCCACGCCCCCGTTGACAACACCGATACCACGGCACCACTATCAATTACCATCCGACACTGCTTTCCCAACATTTCCACACTTTCTATCATCTCTTTCCCGACGCCTTCTTCCTTCACATCCACACTTTGCACTGCTTTAGACGTACATTGTCTCGCACTGTGTCCTCTACCACCGCATCTATAACAAATAAACTCTTTCCCACTACCAAAACCTCTTCTCTTCACTGATCCCGTTTCACTCTTTTTATCATCATTATCAGCTTTTTGTTCCGACGCCGTTTTTCTCTCTTTCCCAGTATCGCCATCTTTTCTCGTTCCAAAATTTCCCTTATACCCGAAGCCTCTTTTATTGTCCTTCACGTGACTCTGACTTTTCTTTTTCTCATTTTCCTGCTGCAGCGCAATGTCTTTCAACGCCTCATATTGCTCTTCCACCGGCAAGTCGTATCTCTTCATCACTAACATCCTGTGTGTCGTCTCATCTGTCTTTACAGCTTTCAGCAATTTGGTCGTTCTGACCTGTGACAACGTGGCTTCACTGACATCAGTGAAAGCCTTTCTAGACCACTTCTCCACCGCTATCAAATACTCCCACAAAGACTGATTCATTCCCCGTCGTAGCTCTTCAAATGTATTCAAAGCCTCTGCCTTACTATCCCCTTGTCTCTTTTCAAGTTTCTTCTGGAATTCTTGAAACAAGTCTTTGATCGATCTTTCATGTCTTCTCGGAAGAGACTTGAACAGTGATTTGGCCGCTCCTTTCAAGAATTTTTCCTCCAGAATTGCTACCAATTCATCATCGGAACATGTGATATCTCGGTATTTCAGCAAGAATGTTCTTTTGAATTCTCCGAATTCACCTAACCCATCAAACACCCTCGGTTCCGGCAGCACCTGCGCCCTCAAAAACTTGTTCATGCCGTGAACCAATTCCTCTACTTTGCTCGCCTCCGACCCCACGACACTACCTTCGTGCTTTCCCTTCTCAGTTTTTCCGCTCCGAATGTTCCGCGCACCGTCTGTATCCCAATTATCGATTTTTTCCCGCCAATAAATCTCTCCCTCTTCACCGTTCTGCTCACCTCTTACTGTCGACGGCGTCTTCCTTCCCCTTCCATCCGAATTTGTCGATGATTCTCCTCGCCTCTTCGACTTCTCCTGCAACTCCTCGTTTTTGCAACTATTTTTCCACTCCTCAAACTCACCGGTCTTTCGCTCCAACTTCTCTCTTAGAATCATCGAACTCTTCCTTTCCTGCTTCAGCGCTGCTTCCGTCCTCCTCAATTTTTCCTCCAGTTCCTTCTTTCTACTTTCTTCTTCTTCTGCGCTCTTCCATTGCCTTTCGAGTTCCTCCCTAGCTTCCTCAGCTTCCTTCATCCTTGCGACGATCGTTGTCTTTTCATCATTCCATGCCTCCTGCAAAATTTCTCTTTCTTTTTCAAGATTCTTTAATTTTTCTTTCAATTTTTCAGTCTCCTCCTCCGCAAGCTCTAACTCCGCAGTCTCTGCTCTCAAACACGCGCTTCGCAGCTCTTCGACATTTTCTAACTTGAATTCCTTCATGACGTTCAACACGCTTAACGTCCACGCCTCACACTCTATCTCCTCAAATCTCTCAACCAATTCCTTATTGAACTTCTTAACCGGCGCCACCGCCAAATCACATTTGTGCTCTGCAATCGACGTGTTTCTCCGCAAGCTTTCGAACACTTCCTTCTCAACTGTCGCCGCCTTTTTCACAAACTCCGACAAACCCACAATCAGCTTTCTTCTATCCTTCACGCTCACCTGCGGATCCGTCACGTCCATCGGCGTCTCTCCTCCTCCTCCTCCGCTTTCCTCTTTCGCCGGATTCTCCAAATTCTTCTCCATTAATCCTCTTCGTCGCTCTTCTACCCTGAAATCAATACTTTACTCCAAAAGAATTGACTCAGATGTTCGATAATAATCCAATTATCGACAGTTAACACTCAGAACAATCCAATTCCTCGTGTAAAATTATTATTCTCCGAAGTTTTCTTCAATCCGCAGTTAATCCAAACTGAAACGGCACGCGTCGAAAACGAACGAAAAACAACAAAAATAACGGTTCGGCCCCCAAGTTGCCCACGTATAAAACGGGGTGATCAAGGTCCGGATAATTAAACGAGAAAAAAGAACGACAAGCCGTAATAAATAAATTTATTACGAGAAGAAAAATAAATATAAAGAAGAAATAAAGAAAATTACAACAGAAAGAACCGTACGCAACCTGTGTGTAACGGGAATGTTTATGAGAGATCGCTAAAAACTTAACAAGAATTCGCTAGCTCAAAAACCTACAGAAAACAGAATTATCAAAACCAAAACAAAGCAAAAATACCACTCTCAGCCGAAAAACGGGCAAAAACTAACTCACTAATTACGTGTCGCTACTTGCGTGTTATGAGCGGTATTTCGGAGCCTCGTTGCATGCGGGCGGCGCGTCCCGAGAAAGGGCAGAGGGTTATTGCCACCGGCAACTATGCACCGATTTCCCTCATTTCTTTTACTTTTCCATCTTCCACTCTTATATCGAAGCACTGGCCCGGCTCTCCATGTATTTGCATCTCCTTTCCTTGTATTTCATTCTTTCGCAGGGTCCACAACCGGTTCCCTACTCCTCTTTTGTGGATGATCATTGCGGGTTCCCAGGTCTCCATTTTTCTGAAAATAGCCAACTCAAGTCCCCGTTGTAAAATAAAGTATTCCCTAGTGACAAAATTCTATAATTTCAGACCATTTTCAGAAAAAGCAAAAAAAAAGTATTCCCTAGTGATAGAAATTGAGTAACTTTTTAATGAATACTCCATAACAGAAAAAGTAAAAAAGTATTCCCTAGTGACAAAATTCTAATGAATACTCTATAATTTCAGACCATTTTTAGAAAAAGCAAAATTAAAGTAATTTTTAAAAAACCTTTTTTTCCTAAAACTACAAAAAAATGGTTTGGTAGTCTTTGGCTATTTTTCTATCGTCACCTAGTATCAGTCCGTTAGTCAAAAATTTGGACAAAACGTTTAAAAGATTAAATACCTTATACTTACGATCTTGATAATTGCGGCGTTCCAAAAACGTTGCGCCTCCGGTGACGCAATCTGAGGTGAATCGCTCCTCGGGAATCGAGGGCCTCATTAACAATTCGTTTATCCATTGAACGCCAATTGGGGAGTTCGTTGTCCAAATAGGTTTCGAATAGACACATTTCGAAGACGATAAAGCTCCATTGGGTATAGACTTCCCTTGTCGGCCTTCAAAAAGATGAATGGGCCATGAGGTTTGGTAACCTCCACCGCCCATTCATCTTTTATGTGGACTGCGATGGATTGTCTCTTACCATCAACAGGCCGATAGAAGTTTTTAGCCCGGAAATATTAGGTTTATAAGTAATCCATACTTTTTGACGAGTCTAAAATTGCTCTATTCGATTTTCACGAGTTTCTTTTAATAATGGATCAAAAATTTAATCAATACTAAATTATTCGGCTCTATGAAGTTTTAGACTAGTAAATAACTTAAATCGCTTGATTGGGTCTCAGAATTTCAAAAAACTACAAAATCTGTTATGGGACCTCTATAATCCTATGGGACCTCTATATTCTCATGGGACCTCTATATTCAGATAGAGCCAATTATTCTATAATAATTTTTTAAGGAATACTCTATAACTAGTCAGTTCAGCTACCTTGGAAAATTTTTTGATTGAATAAAAATTTCGAAGGTGCGTTTTGACAATTCTTATTTTAGGAGTGGAGGAACAGGAAATAAATTTCCATATCAACAAAATTAAAGCATATCATGATTGTACAACATCGTTAAGACCTCCTAGACCTACAGAATGCAACAATATATCAGGTACTACAGATGAAACACTAAGTGGAAATTACCTTGGGCACCATTATGTTTCGGCCGCTTTTTTTTTTAAATCGACGAGTCAAAACATTTAAATTACAAATCTCAAATAAAATCACACGGCGATAGTACGAAAGTATTTTGTTAGGATGGGAAAATCAAAAAATATCAGTAAAATTTGAAAAAATGAAGTTTTTCGAAGTGAAGGAAAGAGGTGAAATTTTGGTTTCAACACAAAAAAGTCTCAAAAACATGCGAAAAGCATTTTCGTTTTGAGTTTGTGTCTCTATCATTGTGTTGAACAAAGTTACCATTTTGACCTATTTTACTACCTATGAAAGGGGCGGAGCCTGATGAAATTCTCACAAAATTCTTAGAATTATCTGCGTAGAAAAACTTGAATTACTTCATTATTGAATGAAAAAATTCAATATTTAATATTTAAATATGTTAAAAACGAACTTACTTTTAATCACAAACAACTAATTGCAATAATCCAATCGAATAATAATAGAAACATTAAAAATACATTAGAAAAAAATCATTTAAAAGAGACCACCTACACAAGGAGTCAAAAATAGGCGATTCACAGAAATGTGAAGAGAAAAAATGGATAGGCTGCGCAGCGGGTAGTGGGAAGGAGACCGCAATACCACATGCTGAGACGAAGTGTCTGTCGCATGATATCTCGCCATTGGACAATTAATAAGTCAAAATTTGAGGGTGAGAACAAATCGTTGCTTGTGGAATACCGATGAGGAGACGAACCACTGTGAGGGAAAGATAACATCTACACAATACAGTACCGTTCAAAAAAAAAATATAGAAAATCGTGTTTTTAGTTGGTTTGCAGAAACAACATGTTAGAAAACACCTGTCCCTCATCAATCAACTGACGGAGTCTGTTTTCCTTTCTTCTTCATGGATAATTATGTTTTTCTCAGGTCATTTCTATCTTCGTCGGATCTCTTTTCTCTTTTGGAAAGAAATGAGGATAGAGGATAGGGATATTTTCACTATGTTTGAACATGGAACATTGCCCCAACTTTGACGACGTTTATCTCGGTTCCCAAAAGAGCTATCAAAAAATGGTCAGCTAACAAAATGTAGCACTCATCATGAACAACATTTCATTAGTAGACAAGTTTCAAAAATATCCAATGCGAACCGAGATATACTCTATCAAAGTTAGGCGATGATGGACAATTCTATTAGAGTGGTTACGGTAGTTGAAAACGGTATATCTCAGTTAGGGATAGAGATATCAAAAAGTAATCAACTAACAAAATGTTAAATTCATTACAAGCAATGTTTCACTAGTTCATCAATTTTCTGTATCTCAATTGGTAACTGAGATATAAGCCCTTGAAGTCAAAGAATATCTGGAGAGGCATGGAATTTCATGTATTTAAAGACGCGTATCTTAGTTCATTTCAAAGGTTTAAAGAAGGTTTTAACTAATAAAATGTTTCTCATAAAAAATTAAACATTTCATTAGTTGACACTTTTTTCACATCTCTAACAGGAACCGAGATATTACAGTTTCAAATTTAAGATTATCCAGAAAGAAGTGACATTAGTGTTTCCTGTGTAAACCCTTGTTTCTTAATTCCCATTGAAGAAAACAGACATGATCAACTAACAAAAATTTGGTTTTATTTTTAAAAAATATTTATGGATAACAAAAGAAATTGCACTCTCGTCGGTTGACTCCTGATTTTCACTTACATAATTACTGGTTGAAACAAAGTTTAACTACTTCAAATCAATTAAAACTACGTTTTTCTATATACCTTTTGAACGGTACTGTATTGTGTGTACGTCTCCTTATCTACGCTCATCTGCATTCCACGGTCAACCGATTTGTTCTCACACTCAAATGTTGATTTTCTAGATGCGTATCTGAGAGTGATGATGGCGAAATATCATGCGACAGACAATACATCTCAACATGTGTTGGTATTGCATCCTCCTCCCCTCTGCCCGTTGCGCAGCCTATTCATTCTTTCTTCTCACACTTCTATGAATTGGTGAGATCTTTTTTTTCGACTCCTTGTGTAGGTGGTCTGTTATTGATTTTTTCTAATGTATTTTTAACTATTTTATTTTTCTATTTGTATTCGATTGGAAGACTGTTTTATTTGCGATTAAAGGTAAGTGCATTTTTAACGGAATGTATAATTAAATAGATAATGAGTATTGTGATTCGTTTTCCATTTGTTTGTCAAGTCAAGTCATTTTGTTTATAATACCAAAATTAAAGTGAGTATTTTGTCCCAAACATTCTTGTCTCACCTTACTTCATTGAAAACCAAAACTTTTATTTGTAATGATTAGGGAACATTTTTTTAGGATTCCCTTGGAATCTTGACTATATTTTTAGTGATTTTTTTTTCATAGTTTTTTTCTAGATTGATGCCTGCCCCACTCGTCTCTGCTGAAGACGCCCGCGTTTTCGAGCGAGTTGTTTTGGCTTTGGAAACCCTCCGCCCCGACCAATCAGTCATCTACCAGTGCGGTTTCTCCTCCCGAATTTTATTAGGGGTGAGACCTTTAAAAGAAAAGTAATTTTTCTAAACTTTTTCTTTTTTTAATTCTACAAATTTTCAGGGTCGGTGAGAGCCGTGTCGGAAAGGGGTCTATGACCCTCTTACAATTCTATAAATTGAGGCACGGGGTGGAGAATATAGATCCGGAGCAATTCATGCTCCACCACAATGGGGGGAAATTCCCTCTCCAATTCGTCAGGGTGGTCAATTGCGACCCGTGAGTTTTCTTTTAACGTTTTCTTTTGTTACAATACATTTTATTTCAGACCAAATCAGCACGCTGCCGACGTAGACTGGAGGAAGGAAACCTCCAGTCTAGTCAAAATAGACAAAAAACCCCAAAGGCGGTGGCGGTTATTAAAGAAGGCTTTAAGCCCAGAGGCGTGAGTTTTTTTTTTTTGAAAAAAATTATTTGTATTAAATGATTAAAAAAAAAGATAATATGTTTTTACTAATTCATAAAGAACTAAAATAAATATTATACTTTGTGCCACAAAAAATTGTGGACACTAAAGTTTCAAAAAAATAGGGGTACTCGTGTAGACATTATTTGTCGCAACATGGTGCAATGTCGTTTTAGAACCGCACGAAATAGAACTGACTCGAAATAGAACTGCTTCAGAATAGAACTGTGTCGTTTTAAAACTGCCTCGGTTTAGAACTGCTTTTTTTGCAGTTTTCATCGCACTTCGATTCGTCGGAGAAGGAAAAAGTTTTTTATAAGCAGTTCTATTTCGAGACAGTTCTAAAATGAGACAGTTCTATTATATTTTATTTAATTTTTTTCTTTTGCAGAAAATTGAAGAATTAGAACAAGAGTTGGTCATCAAATGTTCGTTGATAGACCACCACAAACACAAAAGAAAAGAGTCGGAAAAGGAGTTGAAGATTGTAAGATCACAAAAATATCACAAGGAAGCCGACCTAGCGGACAGATTGGAGAGAGCAGAAAGGTAACGACAGGATCGCTCCAGGATCGTTTTTTATTTTGTTCCCCTTTCCAATGTTTTTCAAATAAATTTTATAAAGTACAGTGTATTTAAAATGAAAACTATAACGCGAGTTTCAGAATATCAGTTGTTGAAAATTGTTCTCTCAAATAGGAATCTCCATAAATTTCAAACGTCTAGAACTTGATTTAAAAAAAGTGGGCTGAGTCTAATTTTGCTATAAAAGTCTCTAAATTGAAGGTAAAACGTCAGTATGTATACCTTTGATCGTTTTTTGGATCAAGCATTTCCAAATTGGCGTCAAATGACAGTACGTTTACTAAACTAAAAATTCGAAAATTTAGGATGTATTCATATACGACTTCGTCACCGCCGTTGTACAATTTTTGGGCTTGTTCAAGTGACAAGAGCGTATGTTTTTTTTTTTTTGAAATTTTGGGCTAAAAAATGGTATTTTCAGCCCCAAGACTGAATACTGGATAACCAATGAACAATTGACGGATGTAGCACGTCGTATCCAACGAGAATGGGGTATTCAAGTAAAAAATCCAGATGGACCCTTTGTATACATTAAAAATGATCCTGGTAGTTTGTATCCACTAAAGCTGGTACACAACCTTGGAGAAGAGACTGAAGAAGAGACTCGTGAACGTCAATTGCAAGAAAAAAAGTGATTTTCTCTAAAAAAAGTTTTTTTTTAATTTTCAAAATTTAACTCACTATTCATCCATTTTTCAAATTCAGTATGATCTCCAGTATCATTGTTAAACTCTATAAAAATAAAGAATTTCAAGTTTTAAAATTCAAAAATTTACCATAAAATTCACCTGGATATTTCGAGACATAACCGTTATACTTTCCAGCGAACGAAACTTTTTGAAATTTCAGACAATATTTCGAATAGTAGGTATAGTCTTGAATACTAATAGTAGGCCTGCAACAATTTCAAAAAAACATTTTCAACACAAGTTTTTGCGTGACCAACTTTAGATTTATTCAAAAATCTCCAGTTGGATTAAATGTTGCGAAATTCAAAAACGTGTAATTGAACCAGATTTCAAAGACGTGGCCCTATCCAAAACACACTTGTCAAAAAATAAAATTCAAATTTTGTAAAAAACCAAGAATGGTCTGCTCCATCGGAGAAGTTGCTTATACCCAACACAACAAGGACTTCTGTGCGTTTGTACGCGCTGTCGATTCGCCGTTTGATGTAACTGTAAGTTGAAAAAAACATTTTTTTTAACACACAATTTTCAGAGAATTTGTGGAATAAAACCAACAGAATCGACTCCAGGATCAGAACTGGAGAATCCGTTCCATTATGGTATTTTGGTTGGCATCATCGCTTCAATCTTAATCCTCCTCCTCTTTTTGCTAATCCACAAAAAAATTGTCCGTCCGATTATCGAAAATTGGAAGGACTTTAAAGAGTACAAGAGAGGAAAGAAGGGTGAAGAGTTGATTTCAATGACAAAAGAGAGTGAGATGGTCTAGCAAACTCGAAAAAAATTTATTAATTAAACAATTGAGCTGGTGTTATTAAAACAAATTCGTTTCCGGAATTGTCGGGGTCTTCTGCCAAGTTTCCTTCTTCTTCTTCTTCCATTTTGCAGATTCAGTGCGATCCCCAGTATGATTGTTAATTTCTATAAAAAAAAATAATGTTTAAAAAACAAAAAAAATCAAAATTTTACCATAAAACTCATTTGGATATTTCGAGACATATCAATTATACTTTCCAGCAAACGAAACTTTTTGACATTTCAGACATTTCTCGAGAAACAGAAAGAACAAACAAAACATTTTTGGTAAATTATTTAAGTCTTCGTTTTTATTTCTTTAATTTCAAAACAAATCACTTTTTGGGAACAATGATTTTTAGGCTTGGAATTAGTTTACTCATAACTTACATGCATCGTCTCCTAATTTTACTCTCGAATCGGTTTCTTTCAAAAGACACAAAAATGATGTAACAGATTTTTGTTCCTCGACCAAAAACACAATAGGTGTATCCCCAAACAGACACAATAACTTTTATGACTGTCACAGATGGTGAGAAAAGTGCAATAAAGTATATTTTATTGCAATGAATCTATTGTTTGGATTAGTTTGGATGACATTTCTAATTGCCGTAATAAAGTTAACTACAGTGTTTTTGTATCTATTCTTCTCAATCCTTCTGGCTGGATAGGACGTGGTGCGCGTTGCGGTTCGCGTCGCGTATCCCCCTCCCTCCTCTACACACTGGATACATCATTCATTCTCATCCATCATTCTCCAATGAGTGGTGAGCTCTCTTTTAGGCTCCTTGCGTAGGTGGTCATTGATTCCTTGATTTTTTCTAATGTATTTTTCTGTTATTTTTCGATTGGATTGGATTATCTCTAAAGGTGAGTGAAGTTTTGATGAATGGGTGATCGGAAGCTGGCTACAGTCGTCTGAAAATTTAATACCCCTAATTTTAATTTTCGGTCAACCGGTTTCGGACTAAAATAATTCTAGTTGAGAACTAGGAAGCCCGATTCTTAGATTTTCGAATAAGAGAATGTCAATTTTAAATTTTTTGAAAGTTGGATAAATCTATTTTTTAATTTCTACAGCTTCGTTTCATGACAATAGCGAATCAGTGCAAGGCCGAAATTAAACAACAGGCAGAAGAACTAAAAAAATGCCGGGAAGAAATCGCCGAACTTCACAAGTCAAACTCGTCTGAAAAATTAGCCTCAAAAAAGGAAAAAATCGGTAAGTATTTTTCTATTATTATGAATCCTGAAAAAGATTTAGAAAGTTCACAGTTTCGGTTTTCGAGAAGCTTCAAACACAGTTTTCGGTGTTTTCAATTAATTTTTTTTTCGCTTTTCCGAAAATCTTTCATTTGGTTGCTCGAGATATCTCTTTCGACATTTTTACACTTAGCTACTACTGCAGTGGTTGACTATACTAATTTTTATTCGAAGATTTAAAATATGTTTCAGAGAAACAACTTCTCGCCGAACAAAACTAATCGTCGCGATCGTCTGGTGTCAATAAAAAATTTAAAGTTGGAAAAGCAGGAAATGAAACAAAAACGACTTTGTAAATATTTTTATCAATAAACCGTTTTATTTTGTAAATTATTTTTAATCGATTGAAAAAATGACAAAAGGAAAATGAATTGTTATTGAAATCGCCTAAACAACGAGAAAAAATTGTCTTGAACCAAAACAAGAATTGATGCATCAATTTACTCTTGTATTTTTTCGGTCACTTCTTAATTCTTCCTCTTGCCCCACTGCCCGCTAGGTAGCCTCCCGCTGGGTAGCCTTCAATCCACTGTAAAAAGTACTTGCTTATGGAGAATCGAAAGTATACTTTCTCCTCTTCCTCTGCAAAAAAGTATATTTTATTATTCCGTGCCGGCCAAAGCGAATGTTTACCTGGCCGTCGGCGCCTCTTTCTCTCCTCTTTGTGTATTCCCCAACGAATCGGTTCATTCTCACCCCTAGCTCTCCCATGAGGTGGTGAGGTCTCTTTTAGACTCCTTGCGTAGGTGGTCATTGGTTTTTTGATTTTTGCTATTGAATTTTTTTCTATTATTCTTCGATTGGATTTCTAGTTTTTAAAGGTAAGCAAAGTTTCAATGAAGTCGGAAAATGAAAGATTGACTTGCTGATGTGTAATTCTACAGAAAAACAAAACTAAATTTCAGAAGTTCACAAGAAGTGTACAGTCTCACACAGCTGGTTTCCTAATAACAAACAACAGGATCTCGTTGATAATGCACTCCCGTTCGACATTCAACAAAACACAATGAAAGAGAGAAAATTGGTGAAAGACATATCAAACAATGCTGTGGAACAATGCCAAAATGGAGTAAGCTGCAAGAAATCGTCAATCGTTTCGACAACTACAAAAGCTACGATTATGGAGAATTGGAAGCAAACATTGAAGTTATTGATGGTATGAAGGCGAGAAATGAATTGATGAAGATGCGAGAAGCTATTTATGTAGACACAGAGTCAACATCTTCAAGATGCACTGATTTCAATGGCATGTGTTTTATTTTTTTCCTTGTAGATGTTCTTAAAAGAAAATAATAAAAACGTCTATTGTTAAATCATCTTTTATTGAGTTAAAGAAAAACAGATCAGCCGAATAGATCAAATGTTCAGATGAATAGAACACAATTTTAAATTTTGCTCCTTCCCTTCATATAGATACTGAAAACTTGTATCCAGAAGCTCCTTCTTGTTATGGAGATAAATAGTTCTCATCGTCATGGCATCTACTTCTTCGGCCTCTACAAGAGATAGAGAGACGCTGACAATAAGGTAAACAATGACATTTGACCGGCACGGAATGATAAAAAGTGTTTTGCAGAGACGAAGGAGACAGAGACAAAAGCGCACAACACGCTCAGATTGAGCCACCACTTTCAATTCTGTGAGAATATTAAAAATTGGAAGCAAGCAACTGAAAAAAAAACTATCGGAACTTTAGTTCAGTTTTTTTCTTCTCTTCAAATTTGGACCCCGTGGTCTAGTTTTACAAGAAATTTATTTTTCAAATTAGAAAAAGTGTTATTAAAAACAGTTTTATTCAAAAAAAAATATTATCAAATTATAGGTTGCTTTTCCTTCTTTCCTTTTTTGCGAAACCATACACCGATTTGCTCTTTTCTTTCTTCCAACGTGAGACTCTTTTTTTCAGCAAATTGATTGTGCGGAATTTCCAGCTGCCATTGCTGGTACTGGACTTGAATCCTTTTTAACTTCTCCATTAAACTGGTCATTCTGATTCCTGCAAAGATGAGTCGTGGTCTAATTATAATCATTGTAAAAACTCACATTTTCAGGGTAACATTTTTCAGATGGGAATTGTTCTGGCGATACCATGGTTCATTCGTTGTTGTTCGATATTCTGAAAGGAATAACTCGATTTCAAAATATCAATTAATCATCATTTAATTATGCTCACCTTTCCTGAAGTCCGTCCAAATAAAACATATAAAATAGAAATAATAGAAAAATAAATAAAAATTCAATAGCTAAAATCAAAAAACCAATGACCACCTACACAAGGGGCCTAAAATAAAACCTCACCACCTCATAGGAAAGTGAGGGGTGAGAATGGAATGGTTTGATGGAGAAAAGGCGACGAAGAGAGATGGAGACGCCGACAGTTCTGTAAACATTTTTGGCTGAAACGGAACAATAAAATATAATTTTTGCGGGGGAGGATGGGAATGCCGCGATGCAGAATGCCGTCACTCCTTATTCTTCCCGTCCATATGCAAATACTTTTTACAGGAGACTAAGTTTGAAACGGAAAATAAAGGAGAGCGTGACAAGAATGAATTTTCATTAGAAAGTACCCATAAAAATGAGAGAACTCGTTTTTGATAGAAAACGTCTCTTAAAATCAACAATATCGAATTTGAATGTTCATAATATTTATTCAAGCAAACCAATAATACTTAATTATGTGCTCCAAAATTCACAAGTGAGTAGTTCCAGTTGGCGCTCTGGTGAAGTGAGACGGAGTAGAGGTGTACCGCTCCCTAATGGTGGATCCATTTTGTTCTGAGTAGTTGCAGTAATCGGTTTTCTAGTCACTTTTCTGGTTCGAGACACGGTGGTGGTTCCAGTTGCTAGCAAAGATGTTTGACGACTTGTATTCCACGGTAGCTGAAAAACAGAAAATTGTTTTAATGTTACTGATGATGACAACTCACTTGTGGTAACAGTACTGTATTAGCAGTCCATCCGAATCGAAATATAGATGATAGAAATAATAGAAAATAAATAAAAAAAAATTCAATAGCAAAAATCAAAAAACCAATGACCACCTACGCAAGGAGCCTAAAAGAGAAGTCACCACCTCATAGGAAAGCGAGGAGTGAGAATGAAATGGTTTGATGGGGAAAATGCGGCGAGGAGAAATGGAGACGGGGACAGTTCTGTAAACATTTTTGGCTGAAACGGAATAATAAAAAATCCTTTTTGCGGGGGAGGGATGGGAAACTTGCGATGCATAAGGCCGCCACTCTCAATACGGAAAATAAGGGAAAACGGGACAAAGCTATTTAAAATAGAAAAATGTAGAAAACTTCGGGAAAGATGAAAATAAATTAGAAACCCGATCTGAAAAGCATGTCTAAAACTATGCGAAAATATACAAAGTTCGAATCAAACAAGTAAAACAAAATTATCGAGATTGTTAGGTTTGTTTATATTGTCTTCCAGTTTTCTCTCTGAACAGTCTTAAAAGGATGTCAATTTGGCATTAAACCAGTGTGATTAATGTTTTCCCATTTCTATTTTGCTCAATTTTTCGTTTCTCCTTAAAGTTTGAAAAATGTTATTCCTACATGTGTGTGTAAGTGTGTGTAATATGTGGACGGCTGTGTGTGTAATATGTGGACGGCATTGTGTTCTTCTTCCCCCTCTCTCCAAAATTGTTTTTTATGCCATTCCGTGACGGTCGGATGTCAAATCTCCCCCCTTTCTGTGACCTGACAAAATAAACAACTCAAACAGACACACACTAATAAACTTTATGACTGTCATAGTTGATGAGATAACTGCATTGAGTATTCCTCATTGTAATTAATCTATAGTTTGGATTAGTTTGAATGACAAACTTTATTGCCGTTGTGAAGTTGATCCTTTGTTATTTGTTTGTCAACATAATCTTTCTTCTGCCTGGGCGGGCCGAGTAGAAACAAAAATTTTAATTTTAATTTAGGCTGTTCTTCTTTTTTCTTAATGGAGGTCGTTCCTTGGAGGTGAATTCAAACTAATATTTGGCGGGTGTACGAAAGAGTACGCAGGCAAACAGGCCCTCTTCACAGTATGTGTCAGTGAGAAGTGCGTTGCGGTCTGCGTCGCGTGTTTCTCCTTCTCCTCTGCACGCTGGGTAACCCATTCATTCTCTTTCCTCACCCTCCTATGAGTTGGTGACTCTTTTTTTTTTGGCTCCTTGTGCGTAGGTGGCCTGTTTACTGATTTTTTCTAATCTATTCTTAATTTTTATTTTTTTATTCGATTGGATTGTCTTCAAAGGTAAGTAAAGTTTTATGAAATAAATATTAGGAAATTATTTACAAAAAAAATGCCTCAGAAGAAGAAAAAATAAATAAATAATGCCTCAGAAGGAAAAAACTAACCATGACTTTCACCACCACTTTATATGTAGCTCTTCACACACATTGCATTACACACAACTAAACTGGTAACATACCGACACACGCTACATGTCATCTGCACAATAACTCGATCAGTTTTCGTCCAATTTTAAAAATTGTTTTCATTTTGAAATCATCTCATTAAGAGCTTTAAAAAGAGTATACTGATGACTAGGTTTGGAGTTACTTTTTTTTTGGAAACTACCGTAACTCGATAAGTCCTCTTTAAAAGTTTTCTTTCGAAATTTGACATTTCAAAACACTTTAATCCAAACAATGACAATTCTAAACCCGAAATATGAATTATTTTTTTTGTCCGGAGCTTTATCTTTATCTTTTAATCCGACTGATTCAATTTAGAACAAAAAGTTTCGTCGTCGCTAAATGACATTTCACACTTCTCTTTTTGTATGACATTACTGTTTTTCATAGCACACTCAAATAGCCATTTGAATAATCCCTCCAATACTCACACTATAAAAAGTTTATTGGACGGCGCCCTTTTCTTTTTTTTTAATGAGTTTTAATTCATTTACAGTACCGTTCAAAAGTTTATAGAAAAAAGTGTTTTTCAGTTGATTTTCGGCCATTTTGGCCATTTCCAGGCGTCTGGAGCTCGGGCCTCAAGTTTCCGATCATTTTGAAAATTTTTGAGCGTATAAAACAAATCTAAATTAACAACTTTACATTCACAGAATTTTTTTGAAAATGTCTAGTTTTTCAGCTTTGCGGCGTTTTCTGACGCGTACCCCTTTTTCGGTCATTTTTGGCCGTTTTTGCATTGAAAACGTGAAAAAAACAGGTGTGTCTCAGAAAACGTCGCATAGCTGAAAAATGAGGCTATTTCAAAAAATTCTGTGAATGCAAAGTTGTTAATTTAGGTTTGTTTTATACTCCCAAAAATTTTCAGGGTGATAGAAAACTTGAGAGCCGAGCTCCAGACCCCTGAAAATGGCCAAAATGGCCGAAAATCAAATGAAAAATACTTTTTTCTGTAAACTTTTGAACGGTACTGTATTTGTTGCTTGTGCATACAGTGCATTTATTGACAAACCTTCAAAAACGTTAATTTTCATAGATAAAATGTTGTGATTTTAGATAAGCAACTGGTTCAAATACCAAAGAAGACTTTTTGCTGAAGCCGAAAGCAACAATGCTCAGAAAAAGGTGAACTACTAAACTTTACCAGAAGTTGGTTTAGGAAAAAAAATAATTTTCATTTTCAGGTGTTCAAATTCAAGAAAGCGGGAAAGACATTTGCTAAGGATCCAATTTCGGAAACTGAGGTAATTTTTTTTTCAAAAAGTACATCATCGACTCAGAACGCCTTCAATATATCGGTTTTTTTTATTCCCGAAAGTTTTTTCTCAACCTTTTTATCTTTATCTTTAAACAATACATATTAAAGGAAAACATCAGAAGAAAAAACAAATTACCCCCGACTTTCACCAGCACTTTATATGTTGCTCTGTGCACACATTGCATTACACACAACTAAACTGGTAACATACCGACACACGGTGCATGTCATCTGCACCATAACTCGATCAGTTTTTGTCTAAATTCAAAAATAGTTTTCTATTTGAAATCGCTTCATTGAGAGCTTTGGAAAGAGTATATTGATGACTAGGTTAGAAGATACTTTTTTTAGAAACTACCATAACTCGATCAGTTTTGGTCCAATTTTAAAAATAGTTTTCGTTTTGAAATCGCTTCATTGAGAGCTTTGAAAAGAGTATACTGATGACTAGGTTTGGAGTTACTTTTTTTTAGAAACTACCGTAACCCACATAAACAATATACCGTAACTTGATCAGTTTTCCTCCAATCCTTCCGTGTTTTTAGAAATCAGATGCCGACATATTGCCTAGAGCCAAGGTTCACATAATTGGAAGCGTCCGGGCAGAGCTCGTGAGAGCTTTTGAAAGCAATCCATATTGCCGAAAAGCAAAGCTCACTGAGCTCATCATGAAAACCGGACTCGGCAAACAACAAGTGAGCAAATATTCCTTCAATCAGTTCAAAAACTTCAAAAATTTCAGATTGATAATTGGTTTTCTTATAAGCGGAACCCCAAAGTGAAAGAGCAAAAAAGAGTGAGAGTTTCTCAAAAAATCAGTCACTCTATGGGAAAGGTAAGTTGATACAAAATTTGTCAGAAAAATTAGATAGGTATAGAAAAGAAAAAGCCATGAATTTTCCAGTTAATTATCATTGTGCCAACCGTTATTATGAGTTTAATAAAATCACAATTTTTCAGATTTATGTCACAAACACCTCAACAAAAAGGATCCAGATAGTGAAAGTAGAAGAATTTAATAATTCTATTCACTCGAAGCTGGGGAACTTCGAGGGTAAACGGAATATTTTGTTTCAGACAGCAATATATTATATAATGTTCCAGAGGGGGTTGATCAATTCGGATTAGAAATTAAAGAAAAGAGGAAGCATGATGGAATTGGTGAGAATAGTTTATAATGTAAAAATAAAGATAATTAATTATTTTTCAGGATGTCTCACTTGCAAAGAGTGCTCCCGTAGATTCTATCAAGGGATTCCAATGTTCCATTATAGGAACGAAGAAATATTGGAACTCTTCGAAGTCAAACAATTGGATGGTATTTTGGGAGTATTTGCCAAAAGAATCATCCCCCGATCACTTTACTTTGGCCCACTCCTTGGAAAAATCGAGGGCCCATTAGATGACCTTCAAAAATCCAATTACTTGGGAACCATTAGCCGTCAGTCAGAACAAGTGTATATTTACACAAACGGCAAAGAGGAGTCGAATTGGCTGCGATATGTCCGGTCATCCAATGGTAACAGTTAAAAAAATTGAAATTTCAACAAATTGAATTTCAGATCGAGACGAAGCCAATTTGATTATTTTCCGACTTCCAAATGGTTGTTATTTCTATTATGTTTGTAAACCAATAGAAAAGGAGGGGGAAGCAATCGGTATGTGAAATCGCCATCAATGAATCAATATACAATATATTTCAGTTCATTTCGATAGAGGATATGTTTCCATTAGCAGAAAAAAACCAGAACTCCTACATCCTTTTCAAAAACAAGAGCGGCACCGACTGTTTTGTCAATATAATTTATAATTGTATTGAGTTGCGTCAACAATTTTTATTGTCCACTTGTCAAGAAGGAACCATCAAGGAACCGATATGTAAATAAACATTATTGTTTTTTAAAGAGTTTACTTTCAATTTTTCAATAACAAATACAAGAAGATTATGTCGCCTCCGGCGCCTTAATCTTCTTGCGAAGCTTGCGTATACGGGTTCAATTGGGATATGAATAATCACTTAAAATGAATCAAAAGTACCTCTTATAATTCTTGAGTTTGCGGAATAATCATGCTCTGTGTATGTGTTTTTATCTAAGGAAAACCCCTCTCCTCTCCCCTAAAAGCATAAGAAAAGCTAGAAAAAAGTTTGACCTCGAGATGGAATCGAACCTGGGGCATCAAATCCTCAGCCATCTCTCTTATCCATCACACCACCCACCGATCTTTGTCTATCATCCCTCGCCGCTCTCCGCCCCGATAACAGTGTCTAATCGGAACTTCTGAAGCCCGTATCTCCAAAACTGGATATCCGATTCCTTCGAATCTGACATTTTTCAACTCCCCTCGAGGAGAGCTTCAAAATGAGGTGAATGAATGGGTATGCAAAAAGCATCAAATATTCAGAGCTTCTCCCTTATCAGAATCAAAAACGGAAAATACCTGCATCATCGTCCTGGAATTCTGAATTGACCTGTCTTTGTCCCAAAAAATTTGGGTCTTCGGGAGAAGCTAGCATCGGCGATCCACAGACAAACACACACACAGAAAACCGCGTTTGTTATTAGTAAGATCGTAAATACTGTAATAGAAGCACACCTTTAATAGAAGCATATTCAGAGAGGTGCATTGAAGAGTAAAAGCACACCCTCCAATAGAAGCACAATCTTCAATATAAGCACACCCAGGGCGTGTGGTGTTGCATCTTAATAGGCAGAAAATACCTCAATTTTCACTGGCCCCTTTCGGCTTGACCCGAAAAACCATTCTCGATCACCGAAAACCCTTTCTCAGCTCATCCTGTTTACTAATTTTTCAAATAAACTATCGTTAATCAAGTTTAACACACTAATTAGGATGTCATCATCTCTACACAGATGTGTACGCTACAAATGTTCTCTCAAGGGGATCACAAGGGCTAATTTCTCTCCACAACTACGCCTCGTCAGCTACACACTCTCTCGTCATATTTGGGCATCAACGGTCTTTCTTTATTCACCGATTATCCACCAAGTCTGTTCTCTCACACTCTTTTTTCATTCTCTGTAGATTCCATTCACCATCATTTTTTCTTTTCTCCAACCTTCATAAAAAAAAATTTAGTCTATAACAATTTTATTGATAAGAAACTAAAAAAACTGTTCTTATATTCCAGAGCGGCGGGAATTCAGCATCCTCCTTTCAATCATAGTTGTCGGTGGCCGGGCCGGGCCGGGCCCAGATGAAAAATATTACGGCCCGGCCCGGCCCGGTCACAAGGGCCCGGATTCACAAAGTTGCAATTTTTGACTTGAAAAATTGCAACTTTTATCTTGAAATTATTGCTTTAGATAGTGAACTTTGGTGAACAAATGATTAATTTTTCCGAAATGAAACCTTTTGGACAGTTTCCAAAAAATTTTGAGAAAAAACCTATATTTATTTTTTAAAAAATCGAGTACCCGGGCCGGTGGCCGGGCCGGTGGCCCAACATTTTTCGGCCCGGCCCGGCCCGGCCACCAAGGCCCGGCCCGTGGCCGGGCCGGGCCGTGGCCGGGCCGTGGCCGGGCCGGGCCGGGCCGGGCCTTGAGCGTGTTTCGACAACTATGCTTTCAATAGTTTTCGCCAATTCACTTGCCGCCTTTTTCTTCATCCATTCGATCCTCACAGCGATGTCCTCCATCTCGCTTTTGGAGTATTCACACACTGGTCACACTAGAGAAGCCATATTCGTTACGCGTGACAATCGCAACGAACTGGCTCTGCTGATGGCTGTGTAGAATCCACCATACCATGAGGGATCCATTGTCCGCGTCAAGACCACCACTCCATCAAACGTCATTCCCTGGCTCTTGTGGACCGTCACCGCCTCCGCCATTGTTACGGGAAACTGCCTCCAATATGTACATCCATTGGTGAACAGTTACGCGTGAGCCGAACAGGCTCCAGTGACCCTGTTAGTCTAAAAAACGATCTATTTATAGAAATTCTATTTGAATATTAGACTAACCTTTCGAAGACTATTTCATGTGGAGTTACCTCCAATGATCTTCCCATGAGGCCATTTGCCAAGTTCAGGGCCTTCATATTGTGGGTGACCATCAACTTCGATCCGACGACCAGACACAAATCCTTGGGATCCGTTTTCTTCACCCAGAGAGGGAACACGCGGTCACTCTCACTCCGCACAACTGGCATGTGGGGCTACCTGACACTATCCACGGAATGGTGATATTTCTGAAGTTTTAGCAATTACCAGCTTAAGTTTTTTGCTTCGACATACCCATTCATTCACCTCGTCCAAATCCTTGTGGGTCCGAGCTAAGATGATGAATGTCTTTTCTCGGTGAGCCTCCTCCATAGTCTCCAACTCCTTAACGACGTCAGGTACACTGCCACCCTCCTTTTACAGCATTCCCTCAAAAACTCTCGAATTTGGAATGAATCATTGCCAAGTCGAATATCGGCTAAAACTCCAGCCTCTACAGAATTTGAGGTCCTCACGTTGATTCCCAGTTCCAGGCTCTCAAACAACGTCTTCCAAAGAGTGGGTGGCGAATTGGGAGTGACGGTATCACGCAATGCAGACATTTTTGTTGTTATACCTGTGCGTTGATTAATTAATTCATACACTTAGAATTTTTTTTCTCATACAATTCATACACCTTTGCCCGCAACTTCTTTAACAATCAATTATCCAATTTTGCGAAAGGCGTCTGCCCTGGCTATAAATGATGATTTTTTCAGACCAGCTGTATTCATGAATACTCACGTAAAACATCAGCAGTGAATGGATTGTGACACGATCTACATTCATTGCGGTCATTCCAGTGGCTGCTGTCATCAAAATAATAGAAAATAAATAAAATAGAAAAAATCAAGAAAACAACGACCACCTACACAAGGAGCCTAAAGAAAACAAAACCACCACATAGGAGTGTGATTAGAGAGAATAAATAAAAGAAAAAATTCAAAAAAAAAAGAATTAAAACAAGCCTCGCCCACCGACATAAGGCAAAAAGGGCAGAAAATTTATGACTCAGTAAGCCAAAGAACACCTGTATGGCTTTTTAAAAAAGAAATTTAAAAGATGAAAGAAAACGGATAGAAAAAAAAGTGTGACTCAAAAATACAAAGAACAATGGCGGCTTTTTTGGAAAGAAATGAGAAAGAAGGAAGCTATGACTAACAAATTTCAAATTCTCAAAAAGAAACGAAAAATTGAGAAGAATAAAAAAACTTTTTTTTTTGAAGTTTTTATTTCAGGGATGTTTGTCCACTTTATACCACATCTTCTTATTAGATTTCAGATTTTCTTATTTTCTACATTTGTATGGGAACACAATTCCGAGTTTCAAGGTTCTTAGCTCAGTTTCCGTTAGAGCTATCAAAAGTGTGACAACTAATAAAATGTTGCCCATTATAAGCTACTTTTCATTAATTGACATACTTTTGATAGTTTCAATGATAATTCCAATTTGTGAAGAAGCGATAGGTATGCTCAATAATTTATTTACAGAAATATAAATACAAAATTAATGTGTTGAATTTAGACTGGGACCTGTGGAGTTCCTGGAACAGATGGAACCGGTGGAACAATTCCTCCATTTCCTCCTGGAAGAGTCTTTCCGAGTTGAGAGGCAATGAAGAAAATGGTATCAAGTTCCTGAAAAAAGTAAATACAAGTAGATAATTTAAATGATTCTGAACTCACAATTGGTGATTTGGCTCTCAAATCAGTGAGAGCTTTAGTTTGTTCTTCAACAGTTCCATTTTGATTGAGAATTACAGTCAATTCGTTCAAAACACCTCCGAGATTTCCAAGGATTTGTTCAATTGCTGCGAGGAGACCTTTGACAAGATCGAGTACTGCATCGAGAATTGGATTCAAAAGACCCTGAAATACAAATATAAAATGATAAATTATCAGATTCGAACCTCAAGTCCTGTTTGTTGAACTAATTGAAGAAGACCTCCGAGTCCTCCATTTCCTCCAAGGATTCCCTCAAGAATTCCTCCAATACCTCCTTCTCCACCAAGAATTCCTCCAAGAAGTCCACCAAGAAGTCCACCTTCTCCACCAATAATTCCTCCTGGACCTCCTCCAATGATACCTCCGATTCCTTTACCATTTCCATTACCTCCTCCAATTATTCCTCCAAGATTCGGAAGAGCAGAAGCAAGAGCAATGGAAGCGACAAGAGCAAAGGCAACTTTGGAAGAGAACATTCTGAAAACTGTATGATTTGAATGAAATCAAAAATTGAAACTGATATTTCTGCTTTTCCGTCTGGCCTTTTTATACTTTCCGAAGTCGACTGATCTCTGTGAGAATACTATTTTTGAAAAACATGATCTGAATTTTATTTTCTATTTTCAAACTAGAAACTTATTCAAAATAGTTGATCTCCGAACATCAGACGGTCATTTTTTCAGTGTTTACTATGAATTAACATAAAAGAGTTCACATCATCTATCATCTTTTCAGGGTGGACAAGGCTAATGGAAATGGTTGGAAGGAATAAATGAATACTTTATAACAGATAATAACTTTCAGATCTTCAAATATCATAAAACATCTAAATTCCATCAGTAATTTGTTTAATTTGGTTCATTTTTGGATGATGTTATCATTTTTCAGACTAATCATATATTTACATAATTCGAAAACAAAAAAGTGTTCAAGAATTAATCCTGAAATTTATTGTATGGTCAATACAGTATTCATCAATATAGAAAAGTATAAAAAGAAGGTGAGGGTTACAACATCATCAACATTCACTTCATTCATACATTTAAAATACATTCAGTTTTCAGAATGTTCTCTTCCAAAGTTGCCTTTGCTCTTGTCGCTTCCATTGCTCTTGCTTCTGCTCTTCCGAATCTTGGAGGAATAATTGGAGGAGGTAATGGAAATGGAGGAGGAATCGGAGGTATCATTGGAGGAGGTCCAGGAGGAATTATTGGTGGAGAAGGTGGACTTCTTGGTGGACTTCTTGGAGGAATTCTTGGTGGAGAAGGAGGTATTGGAGGAATTCTTGAGGGAATCCTTGGAGGAAATGGAGGGCTCGGAGGTCTTCTTCAATTAGTTCAGCAAACAGGACTTGAGGTTTGAATCTGATAAATTATCATTTTATATTTGTATTTCAGAATCTTCTGACTCCAATTCTCAATGCAGTACTCGATCTTGTCCAAGGTCTCCTCGCAGCAATTGAAGAAATCCTTGGAAATCTCGGAGGTGTTTTGAACGAATTGACTGTAATTCTCAATCAAAATGGAACTGTTGAAGAACAAACTAAAGCTCTCACTGATTTGAGAACCAAATCACCAATTGTGAGTTCAGAATCATTTAAATTATCTACTTGTATTAACTTTTTTTCAGGAACTTGATACCATTTTCTTCATTGCCTCTCAACTCGGAAAGACTCTTCCAGGAGGAAATGGAGGAATTGTTCCCCCGGTTCCATCTGTTCCAGGAACTCCACAAGTCCCAGTTTAAACCTAATTCACAATTCATTTTGTATTTATATTTCTGTAAATAAATTATCGAACATTCATATAATCTCATACACACCTACGCCAAGTCATGAAAACTATCATGTGTTCCCGGTATATTTGAGCCTTTGACACAATTAAGTAGAGTTATAATATTGAATCCTGTAATGATATCTTTTGGTAACTTGCCTCTATGAGAAAACATTTTTTTTTTAAAACTAGAGCTTATTTTTGATTGCTGAACAACCATTGGAAGCAATATATGTGAAATGTGATTGATGGGGAGCCCGTGTTCCTCCTCTATCGGGTTTGTGTGGAAAAGAGAAAAACGAAGGAGGAGGAGAAGAGGAAATTACGGGACACAACCACTATACACAGACGATTCACGAAGAGTATTCGATTTTTCAGGAATGTCATCGGAAGCTTGCTTCTAATTTGAGAATTGAATAGGATTTTCAGAATTTGAAACAGTGCGAAGAGAAACTATTTGCATGTTCGATTATTTATTTACAGAAAGATAAATACAAAATGAATCGTTGTTTAACATTAGACTGGGACTTTTGGAATTTCTGGAACAGATGGAACTGGAGGAACTGGGAGAGCGACTCCTCCTTGAACTGTCTTGCTGAGTTGAGAGGCAATGAAGAAAATAGTGTCAAGTTCCTGAAATAAGCCAATCTAAGAATGAAGTTTTGATGGCCTGAAACTCACAATTGGTGATTTATTGCTCAGTTTAATGAGAGCTTGGGTTTGCACTTCAGCAGTTGCATTTTGATTGATAATCACAGTCAATTCATCCAAGACACCTTCGAGATTTCCAAGGATCTGTTGAATTGCTTCGAGAAGACCTTGGACAAGATCGAGTACTGCATTAAGAATTTCACCCAAAATACCCTGAAATAGAAAAATAAATATCACTCAAATAGTCAGTATCAAACCTTAAGTCCTGTTGTATCAACTAGTTTGAGAAGTGCTCCAAGTCCTCCCTCTCCGAGAAGTCCATCAAGAATTCCTCCAATAGGTCCTTGTCCACCAAGAAGTCCTCCCAGGAGTCCTCCAAGAAGATCATCTTCTCCACAAACGATTCCTTTTGGACCTCCTTTGATAATACCTCCGATTCCTTTACCATTTCCATTACCTCCTCCAAGTATTCCTCCAATATTCGGAAGAGCAGAAGCAAGAGCAATGGAAGCGACAAGAGCAAAGGCAACTTTGGAAGAGAACATTCTGAAAACTGTATGATTTGAATGAAGATATCAAAATTGGAAAACTGATACTTCTGCACCTACATTCAGTACTTTTATACATTCCGAACTCGGGTGATCTCTGTGAAAACACCATTTTTGAAAACATTGTATTTTGCTTTGCAATTTTTCAAACTGGAAAACTTATTCAAAATAGTTGCTTTCCGAACACCAGAAGGTCAATTCTTGTTGTTTTTACTATTGTTCGAAAACTAAATTTAAAGAATACAGAATATAAGTTATAGGATTAATTCATGAACACTTTTTTGTTTTCGAATTATGTAAATATCTGTTAAGTTCGAAAAGTAATAACAATTCATTCAAAAACGAATTAGATGGATTTATCTGAGGAAATTAGGAAAGTTGATATTACTTGTAGATCTGAGATGTCTTCTCCGTTATAAAGTTTGTTTCTTTCATTTCCAGTAGTCTTGACCAAATATGACAGACGATGATTGTCCTATGTAAACTCATAGTAAAAACAACAAGAAATGACCGTCTGGTGTTCGGAAACCAACTATTTTGAATAAATTTTCCAGTTTGAAAAATTGCAAAGCAAAATACAATTTTTTCAAAAATGGTGTTTTCACAGAGATCACCCGAGTTCGGAATGTATAAAAGTACCGAATGTAGGTGCAGAAGTATCAGTTTTCCAATTTTGATTTCTTCATTCAAATCATACAGTTTTCAGAATGTTCTCTTCCAAAGTTGCCTTTGCTCTTGTCGCTTCCGTTGCTCTTGCTTCTGCTCTTCCGAATCTTGGAGGAATAATTGGAGGAGGTAATGGAAATGGTAAAGGAATCGGAGGTATTATCAAAGGAGGTCCAAAAGGAATCGTTTGTGGAGAAGATGATCTTCTTGGAGGACTCCTGGGAGGACTTCTTGGTGGACAAGGACCTATTGGAGGAATTCTTGATGGACTTCTCGGAGAGGGAGGACTTGGAGCACTTCTCAAACTAGTTGATACAACAGGACTTAAGGTTTGATACTGACTATTTGAGTGATATTTATTTTTCTATTTCAGGGTATTTTGGGTGAAATTCTGAATGCAGTACTCGATCTTGTGCAAGGTCTTCTCGAAGCAATTCAACAGATCCTTGGAAATCTCGAAGGTGTCTTGGATGAATTGACTGTGATTATCAATCAAAATGCAACTGCTGAAGTGCAAACCCAAGCTCTCATTAAACTGAGCAATAAATCACCAATTGTGAGTTTCAGGCCATCAAAACTTCATTCTTAGATTGGCTTATTTCAGGAACTTGACACTATTTTCTTCATTGCCTCTCAACTCAGCAAGACAGTTAAAGAAGGAGTCGCTCTCCCAGTTCCTCCAGTTCCATCTGTTCCAGGAATTCCAAAAGTCCCAGTCTAATGTTAAACAACGATTCATTTTGTATTTATCTTTCTGTAAATAAATAATCGAACATGCAAATAGTTTCTCTTCACACTGTTTCAAATTTGCCTACCCTTGTTACTGAAATTCTATTCAATTCTCAAATTAAAAGCAAGCTTCCGATGACATTCCTGAAAAATCGAATACTCTTCGTGAAAAACTGTGTCACAGCCTCCCGCATACCCGAAGCATCAGCGAAAAAAAACACGAGAAACGCGCCAGGCGTGCAGCAAACACGTCAACAATCGCTGGCGCGCGGAATGAAAATTTGAATTTTTCAGCTGATTCGTTTTGAGTCTTCTTTTTGATTTTTTTTTGTTAGTTTATCTACGATTCCCGATTTTTTTCTCATTTTTCCGATAGAATATATTTAATTGTGTTCTGTTTCTCATATTTTCACCATCATTTCCTCATTCGCCTACTCTCCTCTTATTTTTCAAATACTTTTACCATTTTATCATTTTTTCTTATTCTATTAAACCATCATTTTAGTTTCTCGATTTTATTATACAACTTGTTACAAGTCCGTTGGAGAACCGCTGCTTTCGATTGAGCCAGAATTTGCAGTCCCACCTGGTTTACACATTTTTTTTTAGGCATTTTACATTATTACTTCATCCAAGAATTCTATGCCATGTGTTACCAGGTCGACTTCGAAACAGCTGAACTGCCAACGAACTTGAAAGAGCAAAAAATCGAGCTGAACGCCTCACGAAATGAAGAAAAAAAATGTCTGAAAGCAGTAATGAGTTATCAAAAAACAATAGAAGTGATTGAAGGGGTTGAGGATATTTACGAAAAAATTCGGAGCAACTGTAGAACAAAAAAGGAAGAGATGAGAAATGCGATGCTAATCCTTGTATAATCAATTCTTTGAAAGGAAATATGAAACACCATGATCTTCTTGTTTGCGAATCATGTGATAGGACGTTTCACACGATTTGTAGTGGTGTGTTCTCAGAGGAAGAATTATGCACTGTTAAAGAATGTCTAGAATGCACAAAAAAGTCGGTGTTGAGCGTTGAGGAGAAGCTAAAAATCGTCAGAATTATCAAGAAAAAGTTTGAGAAGGAGATAGAAAAAGAGGAAGAATATGTTATGGATATAACTGATGAAGTGCTATTATTAGAGAAATTGGTTGATCCTTCTAGCGGCGAAACCAGAAAAAAGTTTGAAAGCGTTCTTTCTCAAATTGGTTGCAACATCAGGAACTGGTACCACCAGCTCACTGGAAATCAGGTGAAAATATAAGAACGATATGGTTGATGAAATGGTTATTTGTAGGCTCGATTGGTGCTCAGACGTGAAAACATAGATTTGTTGCTGGAAGTATTTGAATCCCGGGAAGCATCGAAAACAATTCAAAAAAATGAAGTAGAGCTTATTCGGAAATGCTTATATGACTTAGCAGAAATCATGTCACAATGCAGCAATCATGTAAAATCCGATGAGGAAATCGACTTCATCGAAGAGACCATCGACTCCTTCTGTGCCAGTCTTCGCTTATTTATTTTTATTATTATTATTGCAAATAGTTTCTCGTCACACTGTTTCAAATTTATTTACCCTTGTTACTGAAATCCTATTCAATTCTCAAATTAAAAGCAAGCTCCCGATGACATTCCTGAAAAATCGAATACTATTCGTGAATCGTCTGTGTATAGTGGTGGTGTCCCGTACTTTCCTCTCCTCCTTCTCCTTCGCTTTTCTCTTTTCCACAACAACACGATAGAGGAGGAACACGGGCTCCCCACCAATCACATTTCACATATTAGCTTCCAATGGTTGTTCAGCAATCAAAAATAAGCTCTAGTTTTACTATAAAAAGCTTACTCATAGAGGCAAGTTACCAGAAGATATCCGGGAAAGACTTTTTGTGCTCCTAATGAACAACTAACGTTTAAAGTTCAAACGGATTTTATTTTAAAATTTTCCTAATGGATTTTGACTTGGCGCAATTGGAGCTCATTCTGGAGCCTCATATAGGTGTGTATGAAATGATATGAATGTTCAATAATTTATTTACAGAAATATAAATACAAAATGAATTGTGAATTAAGTTCAAACTGGGATTTGTGGAGTTCCTGGAACAGATGGAACCGGGGGAACAATTCCTCCATTTCCTCCTGGAAGAGTCTTTCCGAGTTGAGAGGCAATGAAGAAAATGGTATCAAGTTCCTGAAAAAAGTAAATACAAGTAGATAATTTAAATGATTCTGAACTCACAATTGGTGATTTGTCTCTCAAATCAGTGAGAGCTTTAGTTTGTTCTTCAACAGTTCCATTTTGATTGAGAATTACAGTCAATTCGTTCAAAACACCTCCGAGATTTCCAAGGATTTCTTCAATTGCTGCGAGGAGACCTTGGACAAGATCGAGTACTGCATTGAGAATTGGAGTCAGAAGATCCTGAAATACAAATATAAAATCATAATTTATTAAATTCAAACCTCAAGTCCTGTTTGTTGAACTAATCGAAGAAGACCTCCGAGTCCTCCATTTCCTCCAAGGATTCCCTCAAGAATTCCTCCAATACCTCCTTCTCCACCAAGAATTCCTCCAAGAAGTCCACCAAGAAGTCCACCTTCTCCACCAATAATTCCTCCTGGACCTCCTCCAATGATACCTCCGATTCCTCCTCCATTTCCATTACCCCCTCCAATTATTCCTCCAAGATTCGGAAGAGCAGAAGCAAGAGCAATGGAAGCGACAAGAGCAAAGGCAACTTTGGAAGAGAACATTCTGAAAACTGTATGAATTTTAAATGTATGAATGAAGTGAATGTTGATGATGTTGGAACTCTCACCATCTTTTTATACTTTCCTATATTGATGAATACTGTATTGAACATACAATAAATTTCAGGATTAATTCTTGAACACTTTTTTGTTTTCGCATTATGTAAATATATGATTAGTCTAAAAAAAGATAACATCATCCAAAAATGAAACAAATCAAACAAATTACTTATGGAATTTAGATGTTTTATGATATTTGAAGATCTGAAAGTTATTATCGGTTATAAAGTATTCATTTATTCCTTCCAACCATTTCCATTAGCCTTGACCACCCTGAAAAGATGATAGATGATGTGAACTCTTTTATGTAAATTCATAGTAAACACTGAAAAAATGACCGTCTGATGTTCGGAGATCAACTATTTTGAATAAGTTTCTAGTTTGAAAATAGAAAATAAAATTCAGATCATGTTTTTCAAAAATAGTATTTTCACAGAGCTCAGTCGACCTCGAAAAGTATAAAAAGGCTTGATGGAAGAGCAGAAATATCAGTTTTGAATTTTAATTTCATTCAAATCATACAATTTTCAGAATGTTCTCTTCCAAAGTTGCCTTTGCTCTTGTCGCTTCCATTGCTCTCGCTTCTGCTCTTCCGAATCTTGGAGGAATAATTGGAGGGGGTAATGGAAATGGAGGAGGAATCGGAGGTATCATTGGAGGAGGTCCAGGAGGAATTATTGGTGGAGAAGGTGGACTTCTTGGTGGACTTCTTGGAGGAATTCTTGGTGGAGAAGGAGGTATTGGAGGAATTCTTGAGGGAATCGTTGGAGGAAATGGAGGACTCGGAGGTCTTCTTCAATTAGTTCAACAAACAGGACTTGAGGTTTGAATCTGATAATTTATCATTTTATTTTGTATTTCAGGATCTTCTGTCTCCAATTCTCAATGCAGTACTCGATCTTGTCAAAGATCTCCTCACAGCAATCGATGAAATCCTTGGAAATCTCGGAGGTGTTTTGAACGAATTGACTGTAATTCTCAATCAAAATGGAACTGTTGAAGAACAAACTAAAGCTCTCACTGATTTGAGAGCCAAATCACCAATTGTGAGTTCAGAATCATTTAAATTATCTACTTGTATTTACTTTTTTCAGGAACTTGATACCATTTTCTTCATTGCCTCTCAACTCGGAAAGACTCTTCCAGGAGGAAATGGAGGAATTGTTCCCCCGGTTCCATCTGTTCCAGGAGTTCCACAAATCCCAGTCTAAATTCAACTCACGATTCAGTCTGTATTTATATTTCTGTAAATATTATAAATTATCGAACATATCTATCGTTTTTTACTTAAAAAGAAAGATAATTCTCAAAAAAAGATACTGGAACTGAAACTGGCTAGATCAGGTTAAATAATTTTACTATTTTGGTTCTATACGGATTCCGATCTCTATTGAAAATAATCTAGAGAAATGCGCGATTTAAAAAGGAAAATTTTTTAACTGAATTTTAAAAATATTTTCCTAAGATTGAGACATCTCACATTTAGACACTCTCTAATTCTGTTTTTCTTTTCAAATTGGTATTCATCCCGCTGTGGATATTTGTATGATCCCATTTCTATTCCTCTCAATTTTTCGTTTCTCTTTAAGATTTTAAAATTTGTTAGTCATACATTGCTTCTTTCTCACCTCTTTAAAAAAAAGCCGCTATTCTTCTTTGTATTTTTGAGTCCAGTGTGTCGTCTCGAGGAAAATTCCTCGAGAAATCCTGTAACGAGGAATTCCTCGAGAAATTTCTCGAAAAATGTCTCGAATAATTCCTCGAGAAATGTCTCGTTAAAGATTCGAGACGTTTCTCGAGGAATTTCTCGAAAAATTCCTCGAGGAATGTCTCGAGGCAAAAAAGTGTATCGAGGAATTCCTCGAGGAATCCTCGAGACATTCCTCGAGACACTCCTCGAGGATTCGCTAAACTTGCAGTTTAGCGGAGTGTCGTTGTTTTTGAGCGGAACATCGTTGTTTTCTTTGTTTTGTATTTCAAACGTCCTTTAAAATGTTTTTTCTCCATTTCCGGTGAAAAATACGGTGAAAGAAAAATACCATTTTAGACAGAATTTTTTTTTTCGATGTTGTCTCGAGGATTCCTCGAGGAATCCTCGAAAATTCCTCGAGGCGGTCTCGAGGAATCCTCGAGGAATCCTCGAGGAATTCCTCGTTAATTCCTCGAGGAATGTCTCGAGAAATCCTCGAGACATTCCTCGAGGACTCCTCGAGGAATTTCTCGAGGAATTCCTCGAGATGTATTTCGAGAATTCCTCGAAAACTTTCTCGAAAAATTCCTCGAGGAATTTCTCGAATCGTCCTCGAATCGACACACTGTTTGAGTCACACTTTTCTTCTATCCCTTTTCTTTCATCTTTTAAATTTGTTTTAAAAAACCATACAGGTGTTCTTTGGTTTGTTGAGTCATGAATTTTCTGCCCTTTTTGTCGTATGTTGGTGGGCGGCGCTTGTTTAAATTCTTTTTTTAAAATTTTTGCTTTTATTCATTCTCTCTCCACACTTCTATGAGGTGGTTTTGTATTCTTTAGGCTCCTTGTGTAGGTGGTCGTTGTTTTCTTGATTTTTTCTGATGGATTAACTTATTTTTCTATTATTTCTATTATTACAACCGAGCGCTTAAATGTGAGTTAAAAAATGGAGGAGTATCTCGGTTGTCGCCGGCAACTTCTGGTCGGAAGTTCGTCAGATTCCGCCAAAGACACAGGCGAAATCTGACCAAGGTCTGACCAAAAGCTGACCTCAGTACATTTTTCGCGTACAACTTTTGACCAGAAGCTGACGAAGGTCTGACCAAAAGTTTCAGCCTCTTAAGTTCCGCTCAAAAGTTGACGAACATCCGACCAAAAGCTGAAAACGCCCTAACTTACGACCAGAAGTTGCCGGCGACAACCGAGATGTTATTATTTGTTCATTTTATAGGTTTGCCAGCGTCAGTTATCGGCCGTGTGAGCCGATCCGAGAGGCAGATTCGCCAGATCTTTCTCTCTCCCTTCAATGCGGCGGGAAACAGACCAATGGTCTTTAGTAAGTTGCAGAAAATTTAAAAAAAAACAGAAAAGTTCAAATTTTATTTTCAGAAGTTTGCGGACATTCTATCTACCTGCCATGTCTGGAACGACTGACCAGTATGGTTCTAAGGGATATCCGCCAATGGAAGAAGATCAAAAGACCAGCATCCGGATCGGGAGTCACCGCAAAGGACTGTGAGGTGTCCATTTTGCAGGACAGTTCATCCGGCAACAAGTAGACGTATGTTGTCGACAAATTTTTTTTGGCCAAACTTCGCATTGGAGAATCCGCTGTCGGTCGAGGAGCAAGTTGTGGTGGAGTAGTTGGTGGAGACGCAGCCGGAAATTTTGTAACAAATTTTTTATTTTAAACATGTTAATAAATTAGTAGTTGAAAATTGGCTTTTTTTTTGAAACACAAAGAAAAAGAAAAGATTTTTTGTTCGGGTCGATTCCGTAACACTTTTTTCTGTCGTCTCAAAGGTCACTTTTTCCCCCTGTAGCCAGACGTTGAGAGGAAACAGCTTGTGAATATGAAGAAAAGAAGGAGAACTTTTGTATATAATTTTTTATTCAAATAAATTAAAACACTTAATATAATTTCTTATTTTTCGAAGTTTGGTTTTCTCTGAGTCTTTGAAACTTTTCCTGGAAAACAAGCGATTAGTTTAAGAAATAATTATAATGAAACATACCATAACTTATTTTCTTCCTAGAGTCGTAGAATACAGTATTCGACCATCGACCATTATCCAGCTAAAGTATTCTTTATTTTTAATGACCGATCCATTGAGATTCCCATCCCTTGCTCTGAAAAATGACAAAACGTGCTTAACAAGATCATTGTCTTTGTTTGTGTGTGAGATCTAGGGTTTGGATGATTCTCCAAAACGAGGTTTTCTTTAATTACAGTATTTGATGTGTTATATTTTTTAAAAAACTTACTCAAGGGTCTTTACAAGAGTTGGCAACTGCTTGAGATCACCAGCCATAACTTGAGCGATTTCGTCTAAAAAAAAGTTAAAATTAAAACTTTGGAATAAACTATAAATAAACTCACCGATAACAAACATACACGGATCGAATGTGGATAATTTCATAACTTCATTTACAAAACTAGCTGAAATTGTAGCAAAGACGACGCTGATTTTCGCCATGATTTCCTAAATGTTATAAATAAGTTAAAGATAAAAACATAACATAAAAATGTGTCATTTTTTCAAAGTCAACTCACCTCAGAACAAACAGCGCATCGTATTAAGCAATTGAGTTTTTAGAGTTCTTGTTTTTCCATCGATGAAATGTCATTTTCCTCACATTTGAAACAAACGTTTTAAAATAATAATTAGAATAAATCAGTAGAAGACCACCTACACAAAAAATTAGAAATGAAGGTTGAAAAAAGTGTCCAGCGCTAAGAATTGGTGTAGCCGGTGGAGCGAGGTTACATTATTTACATTCCTCACACTTTTTTCACAGACTTCTTCCTCAAGGTTAGTCGTCCTCTTTGCAGTTTTCGGTTACGTGGTTTGTTATAGACGGAAATAAAAAGTACAAAAATTTGAAAAAAGGAAAAGATTATTCAAAAAGTTCGGAAGGGATGCGCACTCAGTTACTTATCCAATAATGTAAACATGTGGGTAAGGATAGAGAAGGAATGGGTTACCCAGCGTGCAGAGGAGAAGGAGAACGATGCAACGCACAGCACTGATACACACTGTGAAGAGGGCCTGTTTGCCTGCGTACTCTTTCGTACACCCGCCAAATATTAGTTTTAATTCACCTGCAAGGAACGACCTTCATAGAGAAAAAAGAACAGTCTAAATTAACATTACAATTTTTGTTTCTACTTGCAATTCATTATGATCAAAATGACAAAAACCCTGTTTTTCAACTTGCCAAATCTGGAAAAAAGTAGTTTGTTGTTCATTTTTGAAAAATTGTTTGCTGAATACATTTTCATCTCATTTTCACAGAGACCACCCGAGTTCGAAAAATTTCAAAATAAAAAAAAATGGAAAACCAAATATGAAAAAATGAACATTTTGGAAAAATTGAACATAAAAATATTTTAAATTGAATTTTAAGATTTTTTTCCTAAGATTGAGACATCTCAGATTAGGCAACTCTCTGATTCTGTTTTCTCTTTTCAAATTGGTATTCATCCCGCTGTGGATATTTGTATGATCCCATTTCTATTCCTCTCAATTTTTCGTTTCTCTTTAAGATTTTAAAATTTGTTAGTCATACACTTCTTCTTTCTCACATCTTTCCAAAAAAACCGCCATTGTTCTTTGTATTTTTGAGTCACACTTTTCTTCTATCCCTTTTCTTCCATCTTTTAAATTTATTTTTAAAAAAACGATACAGGTGTTCTCTGGTTTGTTGATTCATACTTTTTGCCTGCGCTTTTTGCCGTGTGTCGGTGGGCGGAGCTTGTTGCGCTTTATTCATTCTCTCTCCTCACACTCCTATGAGGTGGTTTTGTATTCTTTAGGCTCCTTGTGTAGGTGGTCGTTGCTTACTTGATTTTTTCCGAATTTATTCGTTTTTCTACTGTTTTTATTAAACTTGTATATGAGGATTCCATCTTTCATTTTTCGAAGTAAGAATATTTTTTAAAAATTATAAGTTGTCAAAAATTATTTTTGAACTAACAGGGGTTCCCGGTCAGCAAAAACCTTTAAGATGGATTACTTGAAACCGATTGAGAGCCAGCCATTTTCTAAAAACAATTCCAAATATTTCGAAAAATTTATATCAAAAAAATTGAAAATCAGAGGCAACGTGGGAAAATTGGAAAACAATTGGTAAAGAAGTTAGAACCAAAGCATGCCAACACTGAGTCCCGAGTTGGAGTGACGTTTGAGTCTGACACCGATAAACAAAGTCACAACCCAAGAAATCGTCAGGACACTCGGATTGTTATCACAGTCAAGTAAATCCCCACTTGAAGTGAGATCACCAACATTAAGAATTGTACTCAAGTACATTATTCCACCACATGGGAGCGGGAAGCGAAAAGCCCAGTTTGGAATGAAAGATGTTCTTGAAATGAACAATCTTTTTGCAAAGCGACCACAACACATGATGGAAAATGATGTTAATGATACGGTAGATGCAATGGACTTACTTGATGATGATGTTCTAGAATCAGATGGATCCGGTGAAGAGAGTGATTTTAAAATAAATAGTAACGGGAAGGTCTTTGAAGAAAGCAGAAAACGACCCAATATCATGAATAACAATGGTAACTGATCACCATATCCATCAAATGAACCTCTATATTTTCCAGTTATATATGATTGCCTTCCACATGCGCTTTTCCAATCATGGATGAACCATCAACGAAAATACGGAGCAACAGAACGAGAAAGACAGTATGGAAATAAAAATCCTCCGAGAATCACTATTGAAAAGTCACCACTATCCAATCCGTCATGGAAATGTTTATGATGCGGTGGATGAGATGAAGAAGGTTCGTTTTATTAACTCTAAAAAGTGCATTATGAGATATTTCCAGGAAGCCGGGGTTACAAAGAGAACCAACTTCACCTACTCGGATATTGCACCTTTTTTTAAAATTTGAAACAGTGTGAAGAGAAACTACTTGCATGTTCGATTATTTATTTACAGAAAGATAAATACAAAATGAGTCGTTGTTTAACATTAGACTGGGACTTTTGGAATTCCTGGAACAGATGGAACTGGAGGAACTGGGAGAGCGACTCCTCCTTGAACTGTCTTGCTGAGTTGAGAGGCAATGAAGAAAATAGTGTCAAGTTCCTGAAATAAGCCAATCTAAGAATGAAGTTTTGATGGAATGAAACTCACAATTGGTGATTTCTTGCTCAGTTTAATGAGAGCTTGGGTTTGCACTTCAGCAGTTGCATTTTGATTGATAATCACAGTCAATTCATCCAAGACACCTTCGAGATTTCCAAGGATCTGTTGAATTGCTTCAAGAAGACCTTGGACAAGATCGAGTACTGCATTAAGAATTTCACTCAAAATACCCTGAAATAGAAAAATAAATATCACTCAAATAGTCAGTATCAAACCTTAAGTCCTGTTGTATCAACTAGTTTGAGAAGTGCTCCAAGTCCTCCCTCTCCGAGAAGTCCATCAAGAATTCCTCCAATAGGTCCTTGTCCGCCAAGAATTCCTCCCAGGAGTCCTCCAAGAAGACCATCTTCTCCACAAACGATTCCTTTTGGACCTCCTTTGATAATACCTCCGATTCCTTTACCATTTCCATTACCTCCTCCAAGTATTCCTCCAAGATTCGGAAGAGCAGAAGCAAGAGCAATGGAAACGACAAGAGCAAAGGCAACTTTGGAAGAGAACATTCTGAAAACTGTATGATTTGAATGAAGAAATAAAAATTGGAAAACTGATATTTCTGCACCTACATTCGGTACTTTTATACATTCCGAACTCGGGTGATCTCTGTGAAAACATCATTTTTGAAAACATTGCAATTTTTCAAACTGGAAAACTTATTCAAAATAGTTGGTTTCCGAACACCAGACGGTCATTTCTTGTTGTTTTTACTATGAGTTTACAAAGGACAATCATCGTCTGTCATATTTGGTCAAGACTACTGTAAATGACACGGAGAAGACATCTCAGATCTACAAATAATATCAATTTTCTTAATTTCCTCAGTTAAATCCAACTAATTCGTTTTTGAATGAATTGTTATTACTTTTCGAACTTAACAGATATTTACATAATTCGAAAACAAAAAAGTGTTCAAGAATTAATCCTAAAATGTATATTCTATATTCTTTAAATTTAGTTTTCGAACAATAGTAAAAACAACAAGAATTGACCGTCTGGTGAAAGCAACTATTTTGAATAATTTTTCCAGTTTGAAAAGTTGCAATGTTTTCAAAAATGGTGTTTTCACAGAGATCACCCGAGTTCGGAATGTATAAAAGTACCGAATGTAGGTGCAGAAATATCAGTTTTCCAATTTTCATTTCATTTAAATCATACAGTTTTCAGAATGTTCTCTTCCAAAGTTGCTTTTGCTCTTGTCGCTTCCATTGCTCTTGCTTCTGCTCTTCCAAATCTTGGAGGAATACTTGGAGGGGGAAATGGAAATGGTAAAGGAATCGGAGGTATCATTGGAGGAGGTCCAAAAGGAATCGTTTGTGGAGAAGATGGTCTTCTTGGAGTACTTCTTGGTGGACAAGGACCTATTGGAGGAATTCTTGATGGACTTCTCGGAGAGGGAGGACTTGGAGCACTTCTCAAATTAGTTGATAAAACAGGACTTAAGGTTTGATACTGACTATTTGAGTGATATTTATTTTTCTATTTCAGGGTATTTTGGGTGAAATACTGAATGCAGTACTTGATCTTGTGCAAGGTCTTCTCGAAGGAATTCAACAGATCGTTGGAAATCTCGAAGGTGTCTTGGATGAATTGACTGTAATTATCAATCAAAATGCAACTGCTGAAGTGCAAACCCAAGCTCTCATTAAACTGAGCAAGAAATCACCAATTGTGAGTTTCATTCCATCAAAACTTCATTCTTAAATTGGCTTATTTCAGGAACTTGACACTATTTTCTTCATTGCCTCTCAACTCAGCAAGACAGTTCAAGGAGGAGTCGCTCTCCCAGTTCCTCCAGTTCCATCTGTTCCAGGAATTCCAAAAGTCCCAGTCTAATGTTAAACAACGACTCATTTTGTATTTATCTTTCTGTAAATAAATAATCGAACATGCAAATAATTTCTCTTCACACTGTTTCAAATTTGTCTAATACCTAAACATGACGAGAGAGTGTGCAGTTGATCATAGAGGCAAGTTACCAGAAGATATCATTACAGCCCCTCAATATTAACTCTTCTTGATTGTGTCACAATTTCAAATATACCGGGAACAGGCTTGGGTCGCATATCCGATTTATCCGATTTTCTGACATTTTTCGGAAAAATTACAAATTTTCCGACGGATAATTATCCGAATTTTTATTTCAGATAAATTATCAGACGAGAAGGTGCCTCAAGAATTCCTTCAATACCTGGAGGAGAAAATTTAAAAAATCTCATTTCCTCAAGAATTCCTCCAATACCTCCTTCTCCACCAAGAATTCCTCCAAGAAGTCCACCAAGAAGTCCACCTTCTCCACCAATAATTCCTCCTGGACCTCCTCCAATGATACCTCCGATTCCTCCTCCATTTCCATTACCTCCTCCAATTATTCCTCCAAGATTCGGAAGAGCAGAAGCAAGAGCAATGGAAGCGATAAGAGCAAAGGCAACTTTGGAAGAGAACATTCTGAAAACTGTATGATTTGAATGAAGAAATCAAAAATTGAAACTGATATTTCTGCTCTTCCATCAAGCCTTTTTATACTTTCCACCGTTGACTGATCTCTGTGAGAATACTATTTTTGAAAAACATGATCTGAATTTTATTTTCTATTTTCAAACTAGAAACTTATTCAAAATAGTTGATCTCCGAACATCAGACGGTCATTTTTTCAGTGTTTACTATGAATTAACATAAAAGAGTTCACATCATCTATCATCTTTTCAGGGTGGTCAAGGCTAATGGAAATGGTTGGAAGGAATAAATGAATACTTTATAACCGATAATAACTTTCAGATCTTCAAATATCATAAAACATCTAAATTCCATAAGTAATTTATTTAATTTGTTTCATTTTTGAATGATGTTATCATTTTTCAAACTAATCAGATATTTACATAACTCGAAAACAAAAAAGTGTTCAAGAATTAATCCTGAAATTTATTGTATGGTCAATACAGTATTCATCAATATAAGAAAGTATAAAAAGAAGGTAAGAGTTACAACATCATCAACATTCACTTCATTCATACATTGAAAATACATTCAGTTTTCAGAATGTTCTCTTCCAAAGTTGCCTTTGCTCTTGTCGCTTCCATTGCTCTTGCTTCTGCTCTTCCGAATCTTGGAGGAATAATTGGAGGAGGTAATGGAAATGGAGGAGGAATTGGAGGTATCATTGGAGGAGGTCCAGGAGGAATTATTGGTGGAGAAGGTGGACTTCTTGGTGGACTTCTTGGAGGAATTCTTGGTGGAGAAGGAGGTATTGGAGGAATTCTTGAGGGAATCCTTGGAGGAAATGGAGGACTCGGAGGTCTTCTTCAATTAGTTCAACAAGCAGGACTTGAGGTTTTAATTTAATCAATTATCATATTATATTTGTAGTTCAGGATCTTCTGACTCCAATTCTCAATGCAGTACTCGATCTTGTCCAAGGTCTCCTCGCAGCAATTCAACAGATCCTTGGTAATCTCGGAGGTGTTTTGAACGAATTGACTGTAATTCTCAATCAAAATGGAACTGTTGAAGAACAAACTAAATCTCTCACTGATTTGAGAACCAAATCACCAATTGTGAGTTCAGAATCATTTAAATTATCTAATTGTATTCACTTTTTTCAGGAACTCGATACCATTTTCTTCATTGCCTCTCAACTCGGAAAGACTCTTCCAGGAGGAAATGGAGGAATTGTTCCCCCGGTTCCATCTGTTCCAGGAACTCCACAGGTCCCAGTCTAAATTCAACACACGATTCATTTGTATTTATCTGTAAATAAATTATCGAACATACCTTTCGTTTCTTCACAAATTTGAGTGTTTATCAGTATTACGAATTTTTCATGTAAACTGAGAAACATTTTTCAGTAATATTTACCAATTTTTAGAGGTAATAACCCAGTTCTCATTGAAGCTATCAAAAATATGCCAAATAATGAAAAGTAGCTTATAATGGGCAACAATTTATTAGTTGTCACACTTTTGATAGCTCTAACTGAAACTGAGCTAGGAACCTTGAAACTTGGAATTTTGTTCACATGAGAATGTAAAAATACGAAAATCTGAAATCTAATGAGAAAATTCCAACCAATTTTTTGAAATTCCGCCTAATTTTAGCTTAAAACAAGGAATAACTTCAAACTGCATTTTCAATGATCATATTCAACAACAAAAAAAAACTAATAAGAAAATGTGGCGCAAAGCGGACAAAACTGAATTTTAAAAATACTTTCCTAAGATTGGGAAATCTCAGTTCCAGCAACTCTCTAATTCTGTTTTTTCTTTTTAAATTGATATTCAATTCGGTGTGATTATTTCTATCTTCCCATTTCCATTCCTCTCAATTTTTAGTTTCTTTTTAAGATTTTAAAATTTGTTAGTCATACACTTCTTCTTTCTCACATCTTTCCAAAAAAACCGCCATTGTTCTTTGTATTTTTGAGTCACACTTTTCTTCTATCCCTTTTCTTCCATCTTTTAAATTTATTTTTAAAAAAACGATACAGGTGTTCTCTGGTTTGTTGATTCATACTTTTTGCCTGCGCTTTTTGCCGTGTGTCGGTGGGCGGAGCTTGTTGCGCTTTATTCATTCTCTCTCCTCACACTCCATGAGGTGGTTTTGTATTCTTTAGGCTCCTTGTGTAGGTGGTCGTTGCTTACTTGATTTTTTCCGAATTTATTCGTTTTTCTACTGTTTTTATTAAACTTGTATATGAGGATCCCATCTTTCATTTATCAAAGTAAGAATATTTTTAAAAAATCATAGGTTTTCAAAAATTATTTTTGAACTTACAGGGATTCCCGGTCAGTAAAATCTTCAAGATGGATTATTTGAAACCGATTGAGAGCCAGCTATTTTCTAAAAACAACTCCAAATATTCCGAAAAATTTATATCAAAAAATTGAAAATCAGAGGCAACGTGGGAAAATTGAAAAACAATTGGTAAGGAAGTTCCAACCAATGCATACCAACACTGAGTCCCGAGTTGGAGTGACGTTTGAGTCTGACACCGATAAACAAAGTCACAACCCAAGAAATCGTCAGGACACTCGGATTGTTATCACAGTCAAGTAAATCCCCACTTGAAGTGAGATCACCAACATTAAGAATTGTACTCAAGTACATTATTCCACCACATGGGAGCGGGAAGCGAAAAGCCCAGTTTGGAATGAAAGATGTTCTTGAAATGAACAATCTTTTTGCAAAGCGACCACAACACATGATGGAAAATGATGTTTAATAAGATTGGATGAATGCTCTCGCATGGAACTGGAAGACGTTGTCCATCTATTGAAGCAGATAGCCGGAAAACGACCGTTCTTTTCATTTGGAGCATACTTGTGGAAAAGATGGCCGGCCCGCGGGCCGGGCCATGGCCGGGCCAGGGTTTTTCAAAAAGCGGGCCGGACCGGGCCGGGAAAAAAAAATTCTGGCCCGGCCCGCGGGCCGGCCTGCTATCTCATTACGTGATAATTATGCGGCTTTTTGAAAGTGGAAAGTGCGAAACTTCATAAATTTCAACAAAATACTTTAGAATTTGACTTTTAATTGGTTTGTGGCTCTTATTCTAACGTTTTATCATAATTCTTAATTTTTTCTGAAAAAATAAGAAGCATTTCGAAAAAATTTGTATTGAAAATTTTGGAAGCGGGCCGAGTGGGCCGGGCCGGGCTGGCCCGCGGGCTGGCCAACGGGCCGGGCCGGGCCGGGCCGGGCCGGAGGTTTCGAAACAGTCGGCCCGGCCCGGCCCGGCCCAGCCATCCACATGTATGATTTGGAGAGGAAAAATTTTTTACCGAGAACGATATCAAAACGCACGATCTCCAAACATATAAAATATTCATAAACAAAAATGGGAGAGAAATAGAGGAGAAGGAGAGTTTAAAAAATGCTGTGAAAAGATTAATGAGAGTGGATATCAAAAAAACGGAAACATTATCAAATTGGAATTCACAAAGACTACGCCGAGATCAAAAGATATATGCAGCGCTTGATGCCTACATATTGGTTGATATCCACGACGTTTTGACGATGAATCCTCTGCTGAAGAAAGTAAGAAAATGAGATTTTTTAAATTTTCTCCTTTTCCATCCATTTTTCCATAACCCTTGTTATTCCCCTCATTTCTCTCATTATGATTTTATGTTTTTTTTTTATTCTCCAGTGGAGTAGCTTTGCTACCAAACGTAACAATAACGTTTTAATAAATTTATTAAAAAATATTTTACAAAAATTTGAAAAAAAAGGAAAAGAATATTCAAAGAAAGAGAAAATTTTAAAACGTGAATATTATCAGTTTTCATCATCATTTTCGTATTCTCCATGTTTTTGCGGTTCAAAAAAGTATAATCATGTAGTATCTTCTTTTTATATTCGGGTTACGGTATCATTAGGGATGCGCTAAGGATGCGCTACTGGGGACCACCCACAAAGGAAATACCGACAGCGAGAGAGTGTGCGGAAGGAAGAGACGCAGTGATGAGTCATAGCGCCCGCGACCACCCCTTTCCCTGAAGTCGTTCCCCCTCCCGTCCCCCTCTCCCTTCCCCCTCTCTCCCCCTCGCGGGCGAGAGAGTACGAGAGTGAGAGTGTGCTGGGAGGTTAAAGAAAAAATGGTGCCAAATAGTCCCCCCCCAATTCTCTAATGATACAATGGATGCAATGGACATTCTTGACGATGATGTTCAAGAATCAGATGGATCCGGTGAAGAGAGTGATTTTAAAATAAATAGTGACGTGGAGGTCATTGAAGAAAGCAGGAAACGACCCAATATCATGAATAACAATGATAAGTGTTCACCATATCCATCAAATGAACCTCTTTATTTTCCAGTTATATGATTGCCTCCCACATGCGCTTTTCCAATCATGGATGAACCATCAACGAAAATACGGAGCAACAGAACGAGACACAGTATGGAAATAAACATCCTCCGAGAATCACTATTGAAAAGTCACCACTATCCAATCCGTCATGGAAATGTTTATGATGCGGTGGATGAGATGAAGAAGGTCTCTCGTCATATTTAGTTATTAGACAAATTTGAAACAGTGTGAAGAGAAACTACTTGCATGTTCGATTATTTATTTACAGAAAGATAAATACAAAATGAATCGTTGTTTAACATTAGACTGGGACTTTTGGAATTCCTGGAACAGATGGAACTGGAGGAACTGGGAGAGCGACTCCTCCTTTAACTGTCTTGCTGAGTTGAGAGGCAATGAAGAAAATAGTGTCAAGTTCCTGAAATAAGCCAATTTAAGAAGGAAGTTTTGATGGCCTGAAACTCACAACTGGTGATTTCTTGCTCAGTTTAATGAGAGATTGGGTTTGCACTTCAGCAGTTGCATTTTGATTGATAATCACAGTCAATTCATCCAAGACACCTTCGAGATTTCCAAGGATCTGTTGAATTGCTTCGAGAAGACCTTGGACAAGATCGAGTACTGCATTGAGAATTTCACCCAAAATACCCTGAAATAGAAAAATAAATATCACTCAAATAGTCAGTATCAAACCTTAAGTCCTGTTGTATCAACTAGTTTGAGAAGTGCTCCAAGTCCTCCCTCTCCGAGAAGTCCATCAAGAATTCCTCCAATAGGTCCTTGTCCACCAAGAAGTCCTCCCAGGAGTCCTCCAAGAAGATCATCTTCTCCACAAACGATTCCTTTTGGACCTCCTTTGATAATACCTCCGATTCCTTTACCATTTCCATTACCTCCTCCAATTATTCCTCCAAGATTCGGAAGAGCAGAAGCAAGAGCAATGGAAACGACAAGAGCAAAGGCAACTTTGGAAGAGAACATTCTGAAAACTGTATGATTTGAATGAAGAAATCAAAATTGGAAAACTGATATTTCTGCACCTACATTCGGTACTTTTATACATTCCGAACTCGGGTGATCTCTGTGAAAACACCATTTTTGAAAACATTGTATTTTGCTTTGCAATTTTTCAAACTGGAAAACTTATTCAAAATAGTTGGTTTCCGAACACCAGACGGTCATTTCTTGTTGTTTTTACTCTGAGTTTACATAGGACAATGATCGTCTGTCATATTTGGTCAAGACTACTGTAAATGACACGGAGAAGACATCTCAGATCTACAAGTAATATCAACTTTCCTAATTTCCTCAGATAAATCCATCTAATTCGTTTTTGAATGAATTGTTATTACTTTTCGAACTTAACAGATATTTACATAATTCGAAAACAAAAAAGTGTTCATGAATTAATCCTATAACTTATATTCTGTATTCTTTAAATTTAGTTTTTGAACAATAGTAAAAACAACAAGAAATGACCGTCTGGTGTTCGGAAACCAACTATTTTGAATAAGTTTTCCAGTTTGAAAAATTGCAAAGCAAAATACAATGTTTTCAAAAATGGTGTTTTCACAGAGATCACCCGAGTTCGGAATGTATAAAAGTACCGAATGTAGGTGCAGAAATATCAGCTTTCCAATTTTCATTTCTTCATTCAAATCATACAGTTTTCAGAATGTTCTCTTCCAAAGTTGCCTTTGCTCTTGTCGTTTCCATTGCTCTTGCTTCTGCTCTTCCGAATCTTGGAGGAATACTTGGAGGGGGAAATGGAAATGGTAAAGGAATCGGAGGTATTATCAAAGGAGGTCCAAAAGGAATCGTTTGTGGAGAAGATGATCTTCTTGGAGGACTCCTGGGAGGACTTCTTGGTGGACAAGGACCTATTGGAGGAATTCTTGATGGACTTCTCGGAGAGGGAGGACTTGGAGCACTTCTCAAACTAGTTGATAAAACAGGACTTAAGGTTTGATACTGACTATTTGAGTGATATTTATTTTTCTATTTCAGGGTATTTTGGGTGAAATTCTCAATGCAGTACTCGATCTTGTCCAAGGTCTTCTCGAAGCAATTCAACAGATCCTTGGAAATCTCGAAGGTGTCTTGGATGAATTGACTGTGATTATCAATCAAAATGCAACTGCTGAAGTGCAAACCCAAGCTCTCATTAAACTGAGCAATAAATCACCAATTGTGAGTTTCAGGTCATCAAAACTTCATTCTTAAATTGGCTTATTACAGGAACTTGATACTATTTTCTTCATTGCCTCTCAACTCAGCAAGACAGTTCAAGGAGGAGTCGCTCTCCCAGTTCCTCCAGTTCCATCTGTTCCAGGAATTCCAAAAGTCCCAGTCTAATGTTAAACAACGATTCATTTTGTATTTATCTTTCTGTAAATAAATAATCGAACATGCAAATAGTTTCTCTTCACACTGATTCAAATTTATTTACCCTTGTTACTAAAATCCTATTCAATTCTCAAATTAAAAGCAAGCTTCCGATGACATTCCTGAAAAATTGAATACTCTTCGTGAATCGTCTGTGTATAGTGGTGGTGTCCCGTAATTTCCTCTTCTCCTCCTCCTTCGTTTTTCTCTTTTCCACACAAACCCGATAGAGGAGGAACACGGGCTCCCCATCAATCACATTTCACACATTAGCTTCCAGTGATTGTTCAGCAATCAAAAATAAGCTATAGTTTTATTTTAAAATGTTTTCTCATAGAGGCAAGTTACCAGAAGATATCATTACAGGATTCAATATTAACTCTTCTTAATTGTGTCAAAAGCTCAAATATACCGTGAACAAATAATAGTTATTATTATTATATTATATAACCCATGACCGAGAAAGCCTTTTTGTGCTCCTAATGGACAACTAACGCTCAAAGTTCAAACGTATTTCATTTTAAAGTTTTCCTAATGGATTTTGGCTTGACGCAAACGTAGATCCTTCTGAAGCCTCAGATAGGTGTGTCTGAGATGATATGAATGTTCAATAATTTATTTACAGAAATATAAATACAAAATGAATTGTGAATTAGGTTTAAACTGGGACTTGTGGAGTTCCTGGAACAGATGGAACCGGGGGAACTATTCCTCCACTTCCTCCTGGAAGAGTCTTTCCGAGTTGAGAGGCAATGAAGAAAATGGTATCAAGTTCCTGAAAAAAGTAAATTAAAGTAGATAATTTAAATGATTCTGAACTCACAATTGGTGATTTGGCTCTCAAATCAGTGAGAGCTTTAGTTTGTTCTTCAGCAGTTCCATTTTGATTGAAAATTACAGTCAATTCGTTCAAAACACCTCCGAGATTTCCAAGGATTTCATCAATTGCTGCGAGGAGACCTTGGACAAGATCGAGTACTGCATTGAGAATTGGAGTCAGAAGATCCTGAAATACAAATATAATATGATTATTTATCAGATTCAAACCTCAAGTCCTGTTTGTTGAACTAATCGAAGAAGACCTCCGAGTCCTCCATTTCCTCCAAGGATTCCCTCAAGAATTCCTCCAATACCTCCTTCTCCACCAAGAATTCCTCCAAGAAGTCCACCAAGAAGTCCACCTTCTCCACCAATAATTCCTCCTGGACCTCCTCCAATGATACCTCCGATTCCTCCTCCATTTCCATTACCCCCTCCAATTATTCCTCCAAGATTCGGAAGAGCAGAAGCAACAGCAATGGAAGCGACAAGAGCAAAGGCAACTTTGGAAGAGAACATTCTGAAAACTGAATGTATTTTCAATGTATGAATGAAGTGAATGTTGATGATGTTGTAACTCTTACCTTCTTTTATACTTTCCTATATTCAAGAATACTGTATTGGCCATACAATAAATTCCAGGATTAATTCTTGAACACTTTTTTGTTTTCGAATTATGTAAATATCTGATTAGTCTGAAAAATGATGACATCATCCAAAAATGAAACAAATTAAATAAATTACTGATGGAATTAAGATGTTTTATGATATTTGAAGATCTGGAAGTTATTATCTGTTATAAAGTATTCATTTATTCCTTCCAACCATTTCCATTAGCCTTGACCACCCTGAAAAGATGATAGATGATGTGAACTCTTCTATGTAAATTCATAGTAAACACTGAAAAAATGACCGTCTGATGTTCGGAGATCAACTATTTTGAATAAGTTTCTAGTTGGAAAATAGAAAATAAAATTCAGATCATGTTTTTCAAAAATAGTATTCTCAGGAGATCAGTCGATTTCGGAAAGTATAAAAAGGTTTGATGGAAGAGCAGAAATATCAGTTTTAATTTTAATTTCATGCAAATCATACAGTTTTCAGAATGTTCTCTTCCAAAGTTGCCTTTGCTCTTATCGCTTCCATTGCTCTTGCTTCTGCTCTTCCGAATCTTGGAGGAATAATTGGAGGGGGTAATGGAAATGGAGGAGGAATTGGAGGTATCATTGGAGCAGATCAAGGAGGAATTATTGGTAGAGAAGGTGGTCTTCTTGGTGGACTTCTTGGAGGAATTCTTGGTGGAGAAGGAGGTATTGGAGGAATTCTTGAGGGAATCCTTGGAGGAAATGGAGGACTCGGAGGTCTTCTTCAATTAGTTCAACAAACAGGACTTGAGTTTTGAATCCGATAATTTATCATATTATATTTGTATTTCAGGATCTTCTGACTCCAATTCTTGATGCAGTACTCGATCTTGTCCAAGGTCTCCTCGCAGCAATTGATGAAATCCTAGGAAATCTCGGAGGTGTTTTGAACGAATTGACTGTAATTCTCAATCAAAATGGAACTGTTGAAGAACAAACTAAAGCTCTCACTGATTTGAGAGCTAAATCACCAATTGTGAGTTCAGAATCATTCAAATTATCTACTTGTATTTACTTTTTTCAGGAACTTGATACCATTTTCTTCATTGCCTCTCAACTCGGAAAGACTCTTCCAGGAGGAAGTGGAGGAATAGTTCCCCCGGTTCCATCTGTTCCAGGAACTCCATAAGTGAGAGTCTAAATTCAACGCTCGTTTTGTATTTATCTTTCTGTAAATAAACTATTGAACATTCATACCATTTCATACATATCTATATGAGGCTTCACGAACGAGCTTAGCGTCAAACCAAAATCGATAAGGAGAACTTTAAAATTAAATCCTTTTTAACTTTGTACCTTAGTTTTCCATAGCAGCACAAAAAGCCGGTCAAGGATTATATAATGCTACAAACTTTTACGTGTTCCCGGTATATGTGAGCTTGGGATTTTTGTCTGCTTCGCAACCCGTTTCTCGTCTCTGCTAAACAGTTTATTTTATCATTCTGTGCCGGCCAAGTGTCAAAGTTTACATTGCTGTCAGCGTCTCTCTACAGATTCGATGTACTCGAATAATCGACACTTCGTTTTCAAATTTAGAGTTTTTTGAAAAGGAATTTAAAAGATGAAAGGAAAGAGATAGAGAAAAAAGTGACTCAAAAAATACGAAGAACAATGGCGGCATTTTTTTTTGAAAGAAATGAGAAAGAATAAATTTATGACTAACAATTTTTCAAACTTCAAAAAGAAACTAAAAATTGAGGGAAATAGGAATAGGAATTAAAAAAACCAAATTATACCGGTTGAATATTGAGTTGAAATCGCCTATTCGGAGAGAAAACTGGTAGACAATAAACAAACCTTTTTAGGTCTCGATAGTTTTGTTTCAATTGTTGAGATCGAACTTTGAATTTTTTACTTAATTGGAGATTTGATTTTAGAATCGGATTTTGAATTCACTTTATGAAATTTGAGAATTAGTTAGTTTTTGAAATCAGAAGTTATACTAGTCTTGAGAATTGACTCTAATTATTTTTAGACTTAAAAAATAGTGAACAATTTAAAAATTATGGGACACAAATCACCAATCACACATCCACCAAAATTTCTAAGAATGGTTTCCACGTCTTGGCTTTGTATAACAATGACTATCCAATGAGAAAACGAGTTGTAAAAAATGTGAGTTTATATCTATTTTTCATCTTTTTTCGTTAGTTCGAAATCGATTCACCAACCATGTCATCATTAAAATCATTCACAGACAGGCCGCATAAACACCATCATTCTGGAAACAATTCCGAACGAAAGACATCCACTTGACGAACAGTCGCTTTTTTTGCGTTCGGACCAATGTATTATTTTTTGAAAATAAATCCGTTGTTAAGAATTCAATTGTTTTTCTACAAAACTAAAAATCATTTACCCTTAAGTATGTAGACACTTCTCTTCATAATATGTAAGCTTTCTCGCTGGAGAGTTGTACGGGATTCCGACTTCCGAATTCCGTTTAAGAAAATTTACTTCCGACTTCCAATTTCCGCTTAAAAAAATTTACTTCCGACTACCGACTTCCGACTTCCGTTTTAGGAAAACTTTTTCAGTACAACTCTGTTGTCCTGTATTTGCCGCTGGTCTATGCCGTGCTTTGCAATCGCTCTCTCTACAAAACATTTTATTTTATTATTCCGTGCCGGCTAAAGCGAATGTTTACAAACTATAATACCGTAAAAACTCTATTAAATGTCCGCCTTTAATTGAATGCCACCCTCTAATAGAGTGCCACCTTGATAACAGTTATTGATACCAGTCGAACTCGATTAAGATTTTAATCTTCTTAATAGTTGTTTTTCTGATTATACTTGAATTCTTATATGAATTTTAAAAGGATTTTAGTGAAAAATGTTCTGAAAAGAAGGCAATTTAACGATTTCTCAAACTGAGATTTGGAGTTGAATAATAGAGTGCCACCCCCTATTTGAATGCCACCCTCTAATATAGTGCCACCCTGAACCTCCTCTGAACAATAGAGTGCCATGGCCATCTAATAGACTTTTTACGGTATCTGCGTCTCTCTCTCTCTCCTCGTCCGATACACCCGACAACCAAATGATTCATTCTCCCCTCTTCCTTCTATGAGTACCACGTTAGGTTGTACGCGTTGCGGTCTGTGTCGCGGTTTCCTCCCCCCCCTCCGCCAGCTGGTTAACCGATTCATTCTCTTCTCACAGTGCTATGATGTGGTGAGGTCTCTTTTTTAGGCTCCTTGCGTAGGTGGTCGTGTTTCTTGATTTTTTCTAATGGATTAACTTATTTCTCTATTATTTCTATTATTAATTTACCTGGATTTCTAATCACTAAAGGTGAGTAAAGTTTTAATCAAATAAGTGGTTTTAAAAAAATATAAAAATATTTACTGAACACCGGGATCCGCAGTGCTTCTAGCGCTCGAAGAACGGATCGACTTTGTAATCTTTGTTGTTATTGTTGTAAAATAAGTGCGCTTTGAAAATAACCTTGAATTTCAGCCGTTACCAGCCGCTGTGACCGAGGCGAAGAAATCTGATCAATCTGGAACATCATCACAGATGGTCCCAAGCCCAGCTGTCCAAAATCAGGCGATTGCTCAAATCAATCAAGGGGTGTCTTCTCTCGGAATCCAAAAACAACGGTCAACGCCTGATGTCATCGAACTTTACAACTAGGAACATCCTTCTGTTGTTGATGTTCAGGCTCAATGCCGTTTCTTCCTCCAATGTGGAAAAGTTGGCCTTCTCACTAAGTAAGTGACCGGAATAATTAAAAAAAAAAGATTTTATTTAATTTTCAGCGAGCCTGACTTCATTCAATACCTACTCGTTCTGAAACAAATCAACACGTGGTTCTACAACATATTTGCTGAGCCGTTCAAACAAGTGGCCAAAGAAATTTCGGCTGCTGAAAAGTCTATTCGATCGGACGCCCTCAAATCTAAGCTTGGTATCTCGTCTACATCCGCCTACACAAATCTGCTCCATTTGGAAGGAAAGAAAACCGTCGATCCCGTCGAACATTCTATCGTTCTGAATCTCTTCTACGAAAAGATGACGCAGTACGCTGAAATCATGATGTCGTGTGAAATAAAGGACGATTTGGTCCTCTACTGTAGTGAGCTCCTGCACACCATCGACCATCACAAATCCAGCGGAAAGCCTCCCGCGTACGTTTCTCTCCACGACGTCGCTTTTCACTTGTCGCAAATGGTCAACACCCTCAAATGTGCCTCGGAAAACGATTGGTTTTTGTGATTCGTTTTAATCTTTCTTGTGCTATAGTATTTTCCACATCATTTCATTACTTATATTGTTATTTATTATCATACTTTTGTAATAGAAATACAACCAGCGGAAAATTTGCGGCTACGCCGCAATTTCCACTGGAAATTCAATAAACTCTCAAAATAAGTAATTTTATTTAAATTCACGTTTTTTTTTGAATTACGCTCGAATATGAACGCTTCCTAAGCCTTTTCATATAGGCTTTTTCCTATTGGCATCCTTAATCTTGTAGACAGTGTTTCATTCTGATCATACACACATTATATTGGCCCTTTTGTTTGAAAATTCCTTTAATATACCCGTATAGTATTGGGAAACTGGCCGGTTTTTTTTTCGAAATTTTGAGAAAAAGAGTTATATTGCTTCAAAACATGGAAAAAATTGTCCAAACCCAATTTAGGAACAGAATCTGCCACCTCCAGGCCTTCCGGGCCATTCAGGCCGGGACGCGTTTCGAAAATTCCTTTGAAGGCCCGGCCTTGCAAATATGAGAATGACTTCAGTTTTGTTTGAATCCCAAATTCGAGAGATTGAAAGTGAAAGAAGATTAATCAAAATTTAATTTTCGGGCGAAAAAGTTCTGGAAAAATCCAGGAACATACAGATCATTATGAAATTCCGTGGACACAAAAGCCCCATTTTAAGTTGCTTTTAAGCAATTGCGCTCTATTTAACTCAGATCTCAAAATGTCAAGTTTCAACGCTCAGTCTTTCCTTTCCCTTAGGTATCTATTTAACTGAAAATAATTATCTTGAAAATTTATATCTTTCTTTTTCTCTATTTTTCGTGCAAAAAGAAATTTTTCATTTAAGACACGTTCTCTGAAAAACTTGAGTTTCCAACTGCACAAAATAAAATCAAACCGTTTTGATTCTTTTGATATTTGAAATAATGGGTGCCCCAACACTTCTAAGAACTTCGGTGCCTATTCCATCTAGCTCCTCTTCCTATCTATTCCAAAAAGTTGTTCCAATGTGAAAAAATTAAAATTTTTCCTGATAGAGATATTGATCAAATCTCATCGGGAATCAATTGTAGACACCATTTAAAGCATTTTTTGTGTTCAGACCGAATTTCCAACTCCACATCTTCAGGGTGAAATTTCACAAAATATGTCGTTTTTTCTAGTTTTTTTCATTTTGGTATGTGAAGACGACCGAGACACAAAAAGATCTCTTCGGAATATTAATCTCCATCAAATTCTACGTCGAAGCCCCCTATTTTGAAGAAAAATCTCGATACCATGTTTTGAGATTTTTTGAGTTTTTTGTATAAATTCACCTATATTCCACGTATCCCTATTCATGGGTTGGAACGAAATAAAAAATGAATGTTTCAGATCTAGTCTATATTTTAACTATGATTGGTACATGTCATGTGTATGCAATTCACAAATTATCAGGAATTCTCTATAGACCGTTTCCGTATGGGACAGCTTAGAAAATCACTATATGCAAAAATTGTATACAATATTGAAATGATCATAACTTTTTTCTTTTTCAACGAATTTCCCCAATTCTTTGCTCAATCGAAAGAGTTTTCAAAGAGCTACAAAAAAGTCTATTGGAGTGATGTTTTCTTTTTTTTCATGCATTCATTCTAACCACATTAAAAGAATGCTGAAATCAGTAACTATTAACTGACGAATATAACTTTGGATAAATTATCAGAACATCACTCCAATAGACTTTTTTGTAGCTCTTTGAAAACTCTTTCGATTGAGCAAAGAATTGGGGAAATTCGTTGAAAAAGAAAAAAGTTATGATCATTTCAATATTGTATACAATTTTTGCATATAGTGATTTTCTAAGCTGTCCCATACGGAAACGGTCTATAGAGAATTCCTGATAATTTGTGAATTGCATACACATGACATGTACCAATCATAGTTAAAATATAGACTAGATCTGAAACATTCATTTTTTATTTCGTTCCAACCCATGAATAGGGATACGTGGAATATAGGTGAATTTATACAAAAAACTCAAAAAATCTCAAAACATGGTATCGAGATTTTTCTTCAAAATAGGGGGCTTCGACGTAGAATTTGATGGAGATTAATATTCCGAAGAGATCTTTTTGTGTCTCGGTCGTCTTCACATACCAAAATGAAAAAAACTAGAAAAAACGACATATTTTGTGAAATTTCACCCTGAAGACGTGGAGTTGGAAATTCGGTCTGAACACAAAAAATGCTTTAAATGGTGTCTACAATTGATTCCCGATGAGATTTGATCAATATCTCTATCAGGAAAAATTTTAATTTTTTCACATTGGAACAACTTTTTGGAATAGATAGGAAGAGGAGCTAGATGGAATAGGCACCGAAGTTCTTAGAAGTGTTGGGGCACCCATTATATCAAATATCAAAAGAATCGAAACGGTTTGATTTTATTTTGTGCGGGCGTCAACGCCTCTATACTCGAGTTTTCCGGAGAATGAGTCTTAAAAGAAAACAGATTTTGGGCAAAAAGCGAAAACAATTGACTGATATGCAGGTAAAGTACACGGAGCGGCGACCTTGAAAACTTGGTTTTCGAAAAGAGGGGTTGAGATTATTTCCGGAAAAACATATTTGAATTCCAAAACTTTTTGGCTCTATCCGAAAATATGGGTCCTTTGGCAAAAGATGGGTCCTTTCGCAAAACATGGGTCCTTTGGCAAAAGATGGGTCCTTTGGCAAATGATGGGTCCTTTCGCAAAAGATGGGTCCTTTGAATTCCAAGGCTTTGTATTGTTTATTTTCACGATTTTTGTCACGATTTCAACGTTTTATGGACTTTTAAGATATAGCTGAGGAAATCGGGGCAGCTGCTATGAGACGACATGTAGTTTCAAGTCAAACCGATTCTTGTGAGTTGTTATTTAAAATAACAAGTGTAATGTCACTACTAAGTACATACCGTATTTACTCTAATAGTACGGCATGCCGAGTTATTTTTCGTGACCTTCATTTCCCTGCCGGCTTAATACAGAGTGCCAAACAATTAGAGGCTGCCGGCTTATTTTTCAACCCCTCTTTTAGGAAAATTGTCTCCTAATTTTTATCAAAAATTGACAAATATTGAACGAAAAATTAACAAATTTGTACTTATTTTCGTGAATTTTCTTATAACATGGATTGAAATCTCGAAATTAAGAAGAATACTCTATTTTTAGTCGCAAAAGTGTGAAATTAACTTGAAATAGCTTATTAGAAACTGCTGATTGGAAAGGGGGTGCCGTACAATTAGAGGCTGCCGCGCTATTTTTCGAACTTCTCATTTGCCCGCCGGATTATTAGAGGCGGCCAAACAATTAGAGGTGCCGTACTATTAGAGTAAATACGGTATATTCAATTTGGATCCACTACATGTGACTGTAAAAAAATTAGGCATCTATGCCACATATGTAAAAAAAAAAATTAACATTTCTCCTGAATAAAAAAATGATTAGATCTCACCCCCAAAAAGACAGGGGGCGTGACCATTCTACTTTGGCGCAACTTACAATGTTCAAACTAGATACAATATTAACCAGCCATTACTTTTTACTTTTTCAAGCAGGGCCATGGTGCTTTTTTGACGGCTTTTGAAAGTGGAATGTTTATTTTAACGTTATATCTCTAGACGACATACTGAAGGAGTAATCAGCATAAAACTTACTGTCTCCAGCTGAACTATTCTACCATCCGCAGCTTATTCTATGGTCCTTACTCGGGTATTCTCGCTAAGTCTTAGCCCCTCTCTGGCCAATACTTGTGGGTAAACGTGGCCAAGACTTATGGCAGCCTTGTATTATACAAGACTTTTGAGGCGCCCAAATTTTGGCCAAGATTTGTGGCAGCCTTGTCCGATACTTGGTCGGGTGTTCCCAAGTCTTGTACAAGGCTGCCACAAGTCTTGGCCACGTTTACCCACAAGTCTTGGCTAGATTTACTCACAAGTCTTGGCCAGAGAGGGGCTAAGACTTGAGAATACCCGAGTACCTTTTCTACCCATTAACTATTCGGGACGCTTCCACTGTATTTTGGAAGATGAAATTTCAAATAGAAAATGATATCGAAACAAAGACTACTCTGTTTCTCAATTCGCTGTTCAGAACACCATTTTCATTTATCTAAACCACGTTGTTTCGAGAAAACTTTCGACACATTTTTCACAAAAATGTAGTAGTGGATCCAAATTGAGTATATGTACTCAGTAGCGCCAGTACACTTGTTATCTTAAATAACAACTCACAAGAATCGGTTTGACTTGAAACTACATGTCATCTCATAGCAGCTGCCTCGATTTCCTAGATATATCTTAAAAATCCATAAAACGTTGAAATCGTGACAAAAATCGTGAAAATAAACAATACAAAGCCTTGGAATTCAAAGGACCCATCTTTTGCGAAAGGACCCATCATTTGCCAAAGGACCCATCTTTTGCCAAAGTACCCATGTTTTGCGAAAGGACCCATCTTTTGCCAAAGGACCCATATTTTCGGATAGAGCCAACTTTTTAAAGTTCTACCCAAAATATTTTTAAGTTCCCGCCAAAACATTTTTGAATTCCAAAACTTTTTAAAGTTCCACCCAAAATATTTTTAAGTTCCCGCCAAAACATTTTTGAATTCCCGCCAAAACTTTTTTGAATTCCCGTCAAAACTTTTTTAAGTTCCCGCCAAAACAATTTTGAATTCCGGCCAAAACATTTTTGAATTCCCGCCAAAACATTTTTGAATTCCCGTCAAAACATTTTTGAATTCCCGACAAAACATTTTTAAGTTCCCGCCAAATCATTTTTGAATTCCCGCCAAAATGTTTTTTCTCGAATGTTCTGGAACATCCTTGATTCATTCTGGCTGGAACATTCAAGAAAATTCTAGAATATTCTAGAACTTTTCCGGCGGGAATTCAAATTTGATGATCTTTTTCCACTTTCAATCTCCCAGGTTTGGGTTTCAAACTAAACTACAGTAATTCTACCGTATCAGGGGCAGCTTCCCAGTACCATACGTGTATTTTAGAAAAGGTTTCATTCAAAATGGTCAACCCTCCGTGACATTGCAGGAGGGTATTTTTCATTTTTCGGGTTACTGTATCTACCGTAATCCGTTACAAAAAATTCTGAATTTTCGTTTGCATACTGTAGGTGCCCTAAGGGTGCCCCCATAAAAATTTGGACTCATCCCGTCTTACCCAGGCGATTTTATAATTTTTCGGTTATTGTAGCTACCGTAATCCTACAGTAATCTGAGCTCCAAACAGTAAAATATAAAAATGCTCGGGGACTCATGACCATGCGCCAAGTATGGGGAAATATGGTCGAGGGACAAAAAAGTTATTAAGCAAATAGCCTGCCACGGACACACAGATTTTGTCCGTTAGTATATAGAAGTGATGTCAGTCCAATAGAATAAATCTGTTTTATGAATGTTGATTTTTTTTTAATTGTAGGGAAAAAAATTGACTCCCATTTCTGAAATGCTCTCGAAAAAAAAAAAGAAAATTCCGCAAAGTCTATTTTTTTTTCCTTCAAAATTACTTTAATTTAGACTTTTAATTTATTTGGAATAAAAATATAAACAAATTAAAAAAAGAGGAATTTTTGAAAAATGAGATAAGTCTAAAATGAATGAAATAGAGTTAATATCCGCACCCACGACAATTAGTGACCTCCTCTTCCGGTGGACCATCAAGAGGAAACTGTTTCTGATCAAGCTGGTACTCCGGACCGATTGGATCAACAGGACGCAAGAAGAGGAATGAAGGGCGGAGCAAAGAAAGATGCCGGGACAGTGTCGTTCGAAGAGGGTGGAGGAGGGTAGTCAACAGCAGAGTTGTGCGGAATGTGATTTTCGGAAGACGGAATCTGGAATCTGGAATCCGGAATAAAAAAATTTTCCCGGAATCTGGAATTCGGAATCCGGAATGCAAAAAAACGCGGAATTCGGAATACGGAACCTGGAATGCGGAATTCCGCACAACTATGGTAAAAAAGTGTGATTATGGATAGAGACCGCAATGAAAGGGGGCGGGGCGACGAGATTTTTCTCCCCGCCGGCATCTCGCCAACTTTGACGTATCATATCGGGAGTTTTTCAAAAAATATTGATATACATTCAACTTGTCTTTATGTAATCGACTACGTAGAATTCAATGGAATAATTAGTTTTTTGATAAAGTTGAAGATTTCATCAAAGAGAGTAGGAATTTGGCAAAAATTGAGTCTGCGTCATACAAAGTTGACCAAAAAAGGTTCAAAAAAGTTCGTTCCGCGGCTTTTTTTAATGGAATCCGGTAGATTTTGACATGAGGAATTCGATTTTTTAATCAGATTTTCTTCATTGGTTAGCCGAATTTCACAATTTTCAGCCAAACTGCCATCAAAAATATAAAAAAATTTTCAGCGATGACCCCCCATTTTCTTTCCTAATTACGATAGAAATGGTCCTTGTGCTTACGTGTGACAATTTTCAGAAAGTTTAGAGACTTCTAAGTAATATTCGTACTCGCTTGAAAAAGGGAATTTTTCTGAAATTCCAGTTTTTCCGGTTTTTGACGGTGTTGCAAGTCCGTTCCGCTCGTTTTTTCTTCACCATCGTGTTCTACGCAAAATTTCCGACAAAATGCTTTTCAAAGTTAGTGGTTATTGGTTAGCCGAAAAAAGTGTTATCTCTTTTCATTCGTCATTTTTGCGAATAATTGATAGAAAATTAAGCGCAGCCGACCTCCTTTCTTATACTTGCTCTCGCTCGCGCCGCCAATTTCACCCGTGGCCTAGTGGGTAGCGCGCTTGAAAGTCGATCTCGAGGTCGGTGGTTCGACATTTCTAGCCGGCCGGCCGACCCGATTTCGCCGTCGCCGGGGAGAAAATCAGTACATTGAGATTTCGTACTTAAACGTCTGTAACTTCTGCAACGTCTGTAACATCAGATTTCTCTAAAATTTTGGGAATGTTCTATTATCATGGAGGTGAACACATTCCAATCAAAAAAGTTGGGAAATTATAATTTTAAAAATTATGTTGCGGTCCCTAATTATGGATAAAAATTAACGAATAAAAAATGATGTAAGTGCGATCTATTCGCCAAAGTTTTTGCGGAATTTCAAAAAATTTCTCTCTTACCACAGTTGAAAGACAACAAATTCAAATTAAAGAAAACAGTCAGATCTCGGAAAACGGAATCCGGAAAACGGAAAATTATTTTTTTCCGGAATCTGGAATCTGGAATACGGAATAAAAAAGTTTTCCCGGAATATGGAATTCGGGATCCGGAATGCAAAAAAACGCGGAATCCGGAATACGGAATCTGGAATCCGGAATTCCGCACAACTCTGGTCAACAGTCGGTGAGTAGCAGTCAAAGGTTCGGAGTCTGGACCATCTGCGAGAGAATGCGATATTAGCGCGGCATAAGGCATCAACATGCGCTCTAATCGCAATTAGGCTAAAATTCAAATTCCGACGACACAAAACGAAGCCGGCAGGGCCAAAATTTGAAAAATAAAAATTATTTCTTGACTAGAAACACTTAGGAGTCTATCCGAACCAAGAATTTCGAACTTTCAAGTACTCTCCATCGAATTTAGCACGTTTTGCGATTAGAGCGCATGTTGATGCCTTGTGCCGGACTAATATGATGAGAGGCAAAAAATTGTTTTTGACTCACCGGCGTTGCCGGGCGTGTTGAAGGAAACATTTTGGAAACCATTCGAACTCCAACTTCCGATTTCACAAGGTTTTCGAAGCAGGCCTTGTAGAGACCTTTGATGTCTATAATAAGTTATTGTTCTGACTTTAAGCACAGGTTTAACATACAAGCATTGGTCTTCATGCCGAACTGTGGATAACGGTCGTTGTTTTTGATAAATCTGAAAGCTCGTTCTTCTAACAGTCTGATGACGTGCATTGATCGATTGAGTGCGAATATTTGTGCCAGTTTGTGAATGTCGATTTTATACTTCTTCTAGCTCAATCGAATAGTTGTTCTTGAGGATTTCCTCGACTTGACGTGAACAATCTCTCGATATATAAGAGCGAGATTGTTTGATAAACCTGAAAAAATCAGAATTTTCATTGTACATATTTACTTTAATAGTACGGCATATTTTAAAGGTGTCGTACTATTAAATTAAATACGGTATAGGAACTGATAAACTAACTTCAGTCGAGAAAGAACGTCAGCCAAGGATTTCAGCTTCGGTGTTTCAAAAAAAAAAAAAGAGTCATTAAGATTTGAGTGTCCAGGGAAATCGGCAATTCAAGTTCGCTTGGAAATCTGAATTTGTAAATGTGCTCGATTGAGCATCTCCCGCTTTAACCCCCTCACATTCCTCACATCGTTAGGATGACTCAGAGACTGTAAAGTCTCTAAGTCTCACCATATCGTCTCCCTCTCTTTTGTACTTGATTGGGCCAAAGTTGTCTACAACGGTTGTGTGGAACGCGTATTGCCTGCTTACTCGTTCTTTCAGTAATTGTCCCATATCTGGATACCTGCATGCTTGTTTCGAGAATCTTTGACATTTTGAGCACGTCTTGAGCCATTGTTTGGCTTGTTGTCGGAGCTGTGGTATCCAAAACCTTTTCCTGACCTGGCCCATGATATGTTCCAAAGTGTTGTGGAATTTTCCATGTCCTGACTGAATGATAGCTTTTGCCATTGTTGTCTTTGGTAGGATCATAATCGGTTCCTTGGATTCTTGGCGTAGATACAACTGGCTGTAGCGTCTTTTGATGCATCACTGAACGCGGCGATTGTATTCATATCCCTTTTGCATAAGACGTGACGTGGTAGGACTGCTTTGTGTCCTTTCACTGCTTCTGCTACTCGTTGAAATTCTTCTTCTTGGAGCTTGTCCAGTGGCGTGTAACAATCCTGAGTATTTTCCCATTGGGTTTGTTGGAATAGTTTGATGGGTAGCATTACTGGCACTTGATGCCCTGTTGGATCGTAATGAGTAGCAATAAAGCTGGAAACAGTTCGTCGAGAGTTCTATTTTGGGATTTCATCTGTTATCTCCCAAGTGAGTGTATCGTTCACTGCTGACCACAAGATTCCTAGAACCTTCATGATTGATTCTTCAGCCTTGTCCATGTCGTCGAATCTTTCTCTTAATGTTGTTGAGTTTGATTGAAATTCTCTCAAGTTCATCCCTGCTTCCGAGAAGATTTTCTTCACTTGTCGATAGATCTCTTCCGTTTTTTATATTTCCAGTTCTGTGGAAATGATGGAATTGTCCACGTACAAGTTGTGTGGCATCTCTTTGATAATCGGATCTTCATACTTCTTCAAGTGATGATTGATGGTTGCGGCCAAGAGAAATGGTGACACGTTCAGTCCGAATAGCACTCTTGTGAATCTGTATCCGACGATATTGGATGGTAATACAGGTTTGTGAATGTCCTTTAGCCAAATCACTCTGGTGACATCTCTGTCGTCTTCGTGCAGAAAAACTTGAAGGAATGCTTTCTCCACATCCGAAATAATGACTGTCTTGCCTGATCGGAATCTGATAATCATGTCCACAATGTCCGGTAGGATCGTCGGTCCTTGCTCAATGCAATCGTTGAGACAAGGTTTGTCGACAAAGTCCCACCTCAAACAAGACCTTTGTCGTCTAAAAGGTGATTTATCACCTTCTTCTTGTTTCGCCCTCTCAACTCTGGTAATAAATACCTTTAATCCCATTCAAATTCCCTCGCAAATCCCTAAATCTCCCTTCAAGGGAACGCAAGCGCGCCCGAACGATAATTCGCGGGGCGACCGTTTGAATTCACACGCATCGCGCCTCCCAATGTCGGCAGCCGCAACGCGTGCGCGCACTTCTTGTTGTTTATCCTAAAATAATTAACGGCGGGTGTCTCTCTGAAGTCGCCGACTTCGTCTCCTTTTTTCCAGAACCGTTTCTTCGAAATGCTGTTCTCGTTTTAATTATCAAATTTTCTAAGCGTTTTTATACAAAATTCCTTCAAATCTCATCCAAAACTAGCTCGAGTCCGTTCCTTCGGAACAACTCGCCTTTTGGCCTAAAATTACAGTTCTTTCGTCGTTATTCCACTCACCTCATGTCTCCTGAGCCGTAACGACTCCACTCTTAAATATTTAAATTTATCTTTATTCTTTTTGGTCAATAAAAGGGTCACTGATCTAACCGTGTTCGTTGTTGTCTTCTTTCTCTTTTACAGGTTCTTAGGCGTTTCAGTTCTCTCCGGGAAATTAGGGTCGGCTCTCTCTCTTTCTGTTACTCTCTTCGCTCGTCAGGGAGCGGGGTACGACAGCCCGTTACACGCCCTGACGACAAGGTTTGTCCTTATAGTGTTCTAAAGCGTCGACCACAAGTCTGCATTTCGTCGTCGTCTTTGTTGGCGTAATGACCGCTTGGAGTGCATTGTAGTGTACTCGATTTTCTGATGGGCTGTCCATATCGATTGGTTCGATGTATCCCTTGTTCTTGTAAACTTGGAAGACGTCGACCAGCATTTGTAGCACTTCTGGTGAATGCTGTTTTTTGAGTTTTTCAAGTCTTCTTAATGCAATGTGCTTGTTTCCGGCAGTTGAGGATGTTCTTCTTTGAAGGGCAGTCTGACATAATATTTGTTTTCTCTTTCTTCCACATTTTCCTCAAAATGCTTCAGTGTTTTCTGGTCCTTTATTGCCATTTCTTCCTTCATCGATCCGGAGAATTCTTCTGGTGATTTCATGATATAGCTGAAAAATACAATTTTAAAAACTCACTCTGACGAGATAATCAATTACTGATAGACTTCCAATCGAAATTCCAATCGAAGAATAATAGAACAATACTTTAGTAAAAATCAAGAAACCAAAGACCACCTACACAAGGAGTCAAAAGAAGACGTCACCACTCATTGGAGTGAGGTGTGAGAATGAATAGGCTACCCAGCAGGCAGAGGGGAGGGAGGAGGGACACTCGCCCCGCCCAGGCAGAAGAAAGACAAGGTTAACAAACAAAGAACACAAGAACAACTTTACAACGGCAATAAAGTTTGTCATTCAAACTAATCCAAGATTTATTTTAATTAATAATACTTTGTTGTCCTTATCTCATCATCTGTGACAACCATCAAGTTTATTAGTGTGTCTGTTTAAATTGTTTATTTTGTCAGGTCACATCAAGGGGGAGACTTGACATTTGTCCTCCACGGAATGGCAAAAAACAGTGTTGGGGAGAGGGGGGACTTCTTGTCTACACAGTGTCTCCTGCAGGTTCTCTCGTACACTAGATGACTAATTGAATTATTCATGTAGAGTAAAAATAATAAACAAATTTTTAATCCAATTTTTTCAGTAGTGAGTGGTGTTAATAGTGAAGATACCTTTTATCAATTCTATATCTTTCTATCAGCTAGCAATCTCATATTTCTAAACATGTGTTTTCAGCAAATTTTTTATTAACCAAAAAAAGGAAACAAAAAGAAAAATCTCTCGTTGGCACTCCCAGATTTGTAGAATTTCTGGTGAGTGTTGTTTCTTCAGATTTTCGAGTCTTTTCAATGCAATTGACTTGTTGTCCGGTAGTGCAGGATGGTTTTCTTTGAATGGAAGCTTGACAAAGTATTTATTTTCGGGTTCCTCCACATTGTCATCAAGGTGTTTCTGTGTCTTCTGGTCTTTGATGGCTTGTTCTTCCTTCTGTGATCCTGAGAATTCTTCTGGGGTTTTCATGACGGTTTTCCGTTTTTGTTGATCTTCGGCTGCTCTTTCTGGATCCTTTGGTTCGGCATTGATAACCGAGAAGGCGTAGACTTTGTTTGGACGTGTTGAATTCCCCCACTGGAAAAACAACAGAAGAGCTTTTACGACACGAAAAAACTTGGGTAATTAAACCTTTATTTTATAAGGAAAGATAGAAAAAGGAAAATGTTTCACCCAATCTTCTCTTACTGAGAGCCTTTTTATAAGAACAGCTAACAATAGAATTTACCATAATAATATACTTTTTACATAAGAATGGTCCTATACAATGATAGAATAGCCCTATACAATGATACAATGATACAATGGTGTGTCAGCATCGACTAAAGGTCTCCTTTTGTTGTTGATCATCTTAGATCGTTGATCTGTGATGACACTCGGGGCCAAGAAGAGTCACAAAAGTTTTTGGCGATGGCGTGCGACATTCCGATGACGATGGGCAATCTTAATTGGGACCAAGTAAGCAGCGGTCCACCATTGAACTGCTTTCCACACAATCAATCCAACGATGAAGACAATTACAGCAACCAGAGCAATGTAGAAGATCTTCTCGAAAATGTAATCGTACATCCATTTTGAAATTGATGCGAGAAATGAAGGAACTTGAGCAAGCATTCCATATCCGTGTGCAGCTGATCCTTTTCCACTGATGAAGCCAACCTCAAACTCTAACTGACATTTGATGACCATAGAAGTAATGACTCTACAGGAAACTGAGCAATTCATCTCGACTGCCATTGATTTCTTTCCTCTGGATGATAGAGCAATCCGAATTTCTGTGTCGATGTTCTGAGGACCACATTCCACTGATGTTGGATAATCGGAGCAAAGAATTGTAGCTTTCATTGGAATCCTTGAATGACAAGATACCGTAGGACGATCTTCTTGGGAGTTGCTGTGACGTCCCATTGTTGTTTATCCAAACTCGGTTTGAATCGCTCTTAATCCTGATGGCATTCCTCGGAATTCTCCGGAATTTCTCCAGCAGCATATAGAGTTTACTTTTAGGAATATAAAAAATACATTAGTAAAAATCAAGAAACCAAAGACTAATCCAAACTATAGATTTATTACAATCAAAAAAACTCAATGCACTTATCTCATCATCTATGACAGTCATAAAGTTTATTACTGTGTGTCTGTTTGAGTTGTTTATTTTGTCAGTTCACATCAAGGGGGGAGACTTGACATTTGACCTCACTGAATGGCATAAAAAACAATTTTGGAGAGAGGGGAGACTTCTTGTCTACACAGTGTCTCCTGCCCGTTCTCTAGTACATTAGATGACTAATGGAATTATTCACGTAGAATAAAAGTAATAATGAAACATTTTGATCTAAAATTTTTAAACCCAAGTCTTGCGTAACTTTGGGTTCCTGTAACTCGGGCATTTTCGAAGTCAAACTACCAACTGATGAAATGTTTCGAATTTCAAGGAGAACACAATCAAAATAAAATCTAGATTGAAAACTCAAAATCCACAGTCACGTGTGAAAAAAATTTCTCCAAATGGTCTTGAAATTATACCACATTTTTGAATGCATATGAATAGACCGTACAAAAATTTTCAGATCAAAAGGTCCAATATTGGCAGAGTTGTTAACTTTTCAATCTGAAAAAGAGAAAAAAAAGCGACACGCAAAAATCCGAAATGACCTACATCTTACCTGACTATGGGAGCTTGTAACTCGGCCATTTTTAATTTGACATCTTTTGAACCGGTGAACATCTGTTCGTTTTTTTTTGTATGTATTTCCCTTGTTTTGTTTGTACGTATTTTATTTTTTTCATCGCTTTTCTATCTCCATTTATCACAAGTATATTCAAATCAATATTTGTGCGCTAGAGCGCGTCTGCAGAAATTTCCATTATGTTCTGGTTGTGCGTTGCGGGTCGCGTCGCGGTCTGCGGCGCGGTCTGCGTCGCGTGTTGCTAGTTCTAGCCAGACACTGGATAATCTATTCATTCTCTTCCCCCACCCTCCTATGGGTTGGTGAGGTCTTCTTTAGGCTCCTTGTGTAGGTGGTCGTTTTTCTGATTTTTTCTGATTTATTTATTTTTCTATTCTATTATTCATCGATTGGGTATTTCTGTTCGAAGAAGGATCGTCTGTTAATACAGCACAGATCGGACAATATGTGGGACAATTTATCTCTAGAATGAATTAAATGATGGAAAAAAATGAGGTAAGAACTTCACCAACATCATTTCAAAGTTCTTATTAATTTCAGCCTACTTAACAACATATGAAACCAAAAAAAATATGAAGAAGGTTAAAAAAGGGAGCACGACAACGAACAAAACTTTTACTCGTCTGAAAGTTATTTTCGCTGACAAACACCAAAACCAGATGAGGTAATATTTCAAAACAGCAAACCCTCTAATTTTAACTTATTTTTTCAGTTTAATCTTGCGTTCCAAACTGTACAACTCGAAAAAGATGAGGAATTAAATTTATGCTACAACTGGACACATTAAAGTGTTGGTATGGTCTCACTAGCAAAGTGGAATTTTTTTTGGAATTTTAATTTGTTTTAATAAAAATATGTTTAATATTACAATCGTTTTTTTTGTACAAAGAACGTTCTTTGGTGTCCTCTTCGCTTATCACTCTTCTCTCTGCCATGTAATTTCAAATTATTTAACCAATAGATGTGCGAGAGAGTGACCAGCAGACATTCTGCGTTATCACCGATCGGTGGACGAAGGGAGAGTTGGGCGTTTGTATCTCCTTTCTTTTCCCTTTGTTCATAATTTTTGTGACATTCTTCCAGAACAGTTAGTGTCGTTGGCGGAAGTATTTTGGGTGTGTCCCTTCCCGCTAGATAACCTATTCATTCTCACCGATACTCCCATGACGTGGTGACGCTTTTTTAGACTCCTTGTGCATAGGCGGTCCCTTTTCAAATGATTTTTTCTGATTTTTTATTTTTCTATTATTATTATTTGATTCAAGGACAGCGATTGGTTTTTTGTAACTAAAGGTAAGTAGATTATCTAAAATACCAATTAATTTCCAAAACACAGCAGACTAGACTTTTTACTTTAATTTTTTTTATAAAAAAAAGTTCAATTTATTCAGTTCTACTCTTCTGGCTAAAAAGAGTATCAACTCGAATTCTTGCTCATCGAGCTGTTTTGAGCCGTTCCCCAACTGCAAGAAACGTGCGCAAGTCTCTTTGCTCAGCCGCGAAGCTGGCAAAAAGTGAGTTTCCTTCGACTTTCCTGTTTATAGTTCCTAATCAATTTCAATTTCAGATGCAAGTCATGGTTTTCTCTAATATTATTCCACAATTTTTTATGTATCATTTAAGTCAAATGACACTATCATAAAGAATCACAGCGTCAATAAAACCGGAGTTTTATATGATAAGGAGGACATGAAAGAGCGAAGCAAAAGGAGTCGAGGTCGCTCCCTGAGTGGATCACCATAGTATTCTTATAATTGGCTGAAATAAATGTCAAGTGAATATACACGTCTTAATCAGAGTCATATAAGTAATACAAAAGAAGGAACTCTCTGATTTTTGCCACCCTTTACTTCTTCATATGAGAAGGGGTGGATTTCAAAATTTTTTTTCATTTCAAAAAATTGACAGAATTAGCGGAAAATATGTTGTTTTCCAGAGATTTTTCAAGGAGTAAAAATATCTTGTAATTATGTGAAATCATCAAAATTTTCCCAAAATGGTGTTCACAAAAAATTATTCTGGTTGTTTCACTTTCTTCACTTGATTTTGTCTCAAACTAGGTGTTTTGAAAGAAGAAGGTTCAATTCAAGTTTCATTGCATACAAATCTGTACACAACAGAATTGACTGATTGTCAAATCTGTTGTGTTGAATAAAAAAACAATTAAAAAGAAAACGTGAACTTAAAAAAATTAAGCAAGAGGGGAGGACGTGAAGAACAACAGAATTGACAGGGCTGTCAAATCTGTTGATTCTGATGTGGGAAATATGGGTTGAAAAAGTTGCTGACGAAAACGAATTTTCCAGTGTATTCTCTGCATATTCTCAATTGTTTTGTTAGTCCTTTATCGAGGCCTGACCAAGAGTCCTCCGATAACATATTTGTTCAAAATTCTGAATTTTTACTTTAAGTGTTGTCTGATATTTTTACATACCGAAGGGAAGATCCTGGACTTAATTTCGCCTTCTGCAGCTCGATTTTGCTGATTTCCGATTCATTTTGCTCGATCAGATTTATAAATTTTCGAAAAAAACTTTGTTGTCCACGTGAAAATACGCGGTTTTCAAACAGAAAAAAAAATCGATTCGAAAATTATAAAAGTTTGACGTGGATCATATTGATGAGCAAAATAATCGGAAATCAGCAAAATCGAGCTGCAGAAGGCGAAATAAAGTCCAGGATCTTTCCTTCGGTATGTAAAAAATATCAGACAACACTTAAAGTAAAAATTCAGAATTTTGTACAAATATGTTATCGGAGGACTCTTGGTCAGGCCTCGATAAAGAACTAACAAAACAATCGAGAATATGCGTAGAATAAACTGGAAAATTCGTTTTCGTCAGCAACTTTTTCACCCCATATTTCCCACATCAGAACCAACAGATTTGACAACCCTGTCAATTCTGTTGTTCTTCACGTCCTCCCCTCTTGCTTAATTTTTTTAAGTTCACGTTTTCTTTTTATAATAATTGTTCTTTTTATTCAACACAACAGATTTGACAACCTTGTCAAATCTGTTGTTTTGTTCAACCAATTGTATGCACTTTGAAATAAAAATGAACAGTATTTGAGCAAAAAATGAAATTTGACATTAAAAAGTGACTAAAACAATTATGAATACCATTGTTTTACCGATTTAGGAAGATTTAGAGCAATTCTGTCGGTTTTGACAGATATTGCTGAAATTTCTGACGGGATCTTAATTTCTGTTAAAAGTCGACATATTTTTCGGTAATTCTGCCAATTTTTTGAAATGAAAAAAAAATTTGAAATTCACCCCTTCTTATATAAAATGGTTCAAGCAAACTGATAAGACACATATTACTTGCATTCTTGTAAATAAACATGAATATAATAATGTTCGGGTTAAATACAGTAAATAAATATGGTCATGACTCAGACTTCACGAACCATGTGCCATAACAATTATAAAGTTTTTTATAGATAGTTAATTAGATCTGGTTTTTTTTAATGAAGTATGGAATCAAAATAAATGAAATAAAAATGTTTTCAGTGAACAATTTTTCAAAAATGAACAACAAACTACTTTTTTCCAGATTTGGCAAGTTGAAAAACAGGGCTTTTTGTCATTTTGATCATCGGGAATTGCGAGTAGAAACAAAAACATTTTAATTTTAATTTAGGCTGTTCTTCTTTTTTTTCATGGAGGTCGTTCCTTGCAGGTGAATTCAAACTAATATTTGGCGGGTGTACGGAAGAGTACGCAGGCAAACAGGCCCTCTTCACAGTGTGTATCAGTGAGAATGTTGTGCGTTGCGGTCTGCGTCGCGTCGTTCTCCTTCTCCTCTGCACGCTGGGCAACCCATTCATTCTCTCTCCTTACCCTCCTATGAGTCGGTGACTCTTTTTTTTTTGACTCCTTGTGCGTAGGTGGTCTGCTTTTTGATTTTTTCTAATGTATTCTTAGTTTTTCTATTATTTTCCGACTGACGGATAACAATTGGCTTCTTGTAATTAAAGGTAAGTAAATTATATAAATAAAATAAATGGCGAAGTAGGCTTTTTCATATGATACTCACATTTAAGAGACAATCTCCCAAATTTTCGAGGAGGCGATGTCACAAAAAATTCAAACTGTAGGGATAGGTCTAATTTTTAGTGAGTGGGTGTCTAAGGGTAGTCTCTATACAAATTCACTTAGTTTATCCGGATTCCCTCCTCCTCCTAAATCAAAATCGTCATTTTTGAAGATAGAGTCAAAATCTCTTCAGAAATGAACTTACTACAGCATTTTTTTCAAAATGAGATATAGCATTTTGAAAAATGATACCAAAATCTCGCTATTTTTCTTGTATTGCTTAGAAAAACTCAAATATCTCAGTTCTCGTGAAAACTACAAAAAAATTGTCAACTAATAAAATGTAGCACTTACTATAATAATACCAATGACAAGTTTTCCGTAGCTTTTTTGCGAATTGAGATATGAAACTTTGAAAAAATGATACCAAAAACTTGTTAGTCTCGTTATGTCTTAAAAATTTCATTTTTTTATCATCTGACCAATTTCAGCTATTAAAAAGTCATGATGTGGCAAACTGAAGAAACTCTGAAGCTTATGAAATATCTTCATGAAGAAGCGGAGAAATATCAACATTATCAAGATCCACAAACATTTAGTTTAGATATAGTCTCCAAAAAATACGTAGAGAACGGGTCAACGACAAGGAAAATAGAAGAGGTCTATAATAAGTGAGTTGTTGAATATCAAAAAAATGTTTTTCTTCAGAGCCTTGTTCATTTTAACCAAGGAGCTGGAGCACATCCCAGTTAAAAGTGTTGAAGACCGTCTTTGGATGGTCTGTATTTATCATGTAACTATAAGTTACAAATTTTATGAAGAGTAGGTTTTTTTTCAAAATATTACCACCTGTAAAAAATATATTTACAGGCTGAAAAAATCGAATAAAATTGAGTATTTTGATCCAAAAAAACAAGAGCTAAAAATCAAGTTGAAAGGAAATTTATGGAGATTTCGGCATAGAGAAAATGTAATTAACTTTTAAAATGTTTCTGAAAAATTAATGATTTTGTTTAGAACAAATTAGAAGACTTGCCAAATGAACTTTACACTATCTGGGATGATAAAGAGGCGGTTCCTTCACAGAATGCCTATGGAAAAGAGTCGATGGAAGAAGTTTTGGAGAATGGAGAGGAGATAGAAGGAAATGGGTCTAGGAAGAACGAAGGGGAAGTGTTGAATGAGAAAGGGTGAGTATTTTTTGAACTTTGAGAGCACTAATGATAGCTGAAATATTAAGGAAAAATAGACTAGCGATTTTTCGGTGTGATTTTTAAAACCCTTATATCTCAACTGATATGAAGAGATACAAAAAAGTTGTCAACTAATAAAATGTAGCTCTTGTAAAACTGATAATGTAGCTAAATATTTAAAAAAAAATGTAGCTAAATATTTTATTATTTGACAGTTTTTTCGTATCTCTTCTAGGAATCGATATATGCCGTTTTGAAGTATCGAACAGAAAGCTGAGTGTCTAGCTGTCTGCGCTCTCTACTAAAACGCTTATATCTCAGCTGATTGAAGAGCTAGTAGAGAGTTGTCAACTAATGAAATATAGCTTATGATAAGGACTACAATTTGTTAGTTGACCGTTTTGTGGTAGTTTTGGGAACTGAGATAATCGTACTTGAAACTAGGTACTAATAGACATTAGAAACTTCAGCGTGAAAAGAATTCGCTTGGATGAGTCACTGGAAAAAACAGATCAACCAGGAATTATCTTGTTGAAAAGAGCAAGCAAACCACGGAATTTTTAAAATTGGAAGTGGCTGTTGAAGAATTTGGAAAGGACATTTTTACTGATTCAGAGGATGCTGTCGAGAAGTGAGTTTTTTAAATTTTAAATTTAAAAATGTTCTAAAGTTTTTGAGTGGACCGAGAATTGCATTTTTCTTAAAGTAAAGACTCTCAAAGTTTGGTGAGGCTTAGACTACAAAAACTACAAGTTCTACAAGCCTTACCAAACTGAAAAAGAACATTTCCACAATAGAATTTAAGTTTTTTTTAAAATCTCGAAGTTATTTTTTTAGGGTCAAGAAAGAGATTCTTAGCAATTGGTATACGAAGACCAACGAGGAGATCCGGGATAGAATGATTATATTATATGTATTCCGGATTCCTGTTCCGAATCCTGATCAGATGAAAGAGAGCTTCGTCAGATCCAAGATCGAATTCAACGATAGAATGCAATTGATGGGATTTTCGGATAAAAAACTTGAATGCAAATTCGGGGAGCTAACGGTAAGCTTGGAAGACCATCTTAACCATAGACATTTTTTTTTTCAGAAAATATGTATCATTGCTCACATCCACTCACTCATAGACACTATTGATCATAAAATGGAATCTGATTGGCTATTTGAAAATTATCTCTCATCTCGAAAAGAACAAAAATGGAGCGGGCCGGTGGACGTGGAGTATCTGAGAATGAAGAATTTCATCGAGTCGTCACAAAACTGAGATTTGAAAACGAACGGATTGCTCTTGATTATTTAATGGTGTTCTAGTTTCAATAAATTACTTTTATCGCTTACATGCGTTTTTTAATCTATACAGTAATTCTCTACAGTCATAACAATTATAACGTTTTTTATAGATAATTAATTAGATCTGGGTTATATTTGAATGAAGTATGGTATCAAAAAATGAATTTAATAAAAATGTATTCAACAAACAATTTTTCAAAAATGAACAACAAACTACTTTTTTCCAGATTTTGCAAGTTGAAAAACAGGGCTTTTGTCATTTTGATCATCGGGAATTGCGAGTAGAAACAAAAACATTTTAATTTTAATTTAGGCTTTTCTTCTTTTTTCTTCATGGAGGTCGTTCCTTGCAGTTGAATTCGAACTAATATTTGGAGGGCGTACGGAAGAGTACGCAGGCAAACAGGCCCTCTTCACAGTGTGTATCAACGTTGTGCGTTGCGGTCTGCGTCGCGTCTCCTTCTCCTCTGCACGCTGGGTAACCCATTCATTCTCTCTCCTTACCCTCCTATGAGTCGGTGACTCTTTTTTTTTTGACTCCTTGTGTGTAGGTGGTCTCTTTTTATTGATTTTTTCAAATGTATTACTTTATTTTTCTATTATTTTCCGATTGAAGGATAACAATTGGCTTCTTGTTATTAAAGGTGAGTAAATTATATAAAATTAAAATTCAAATAAATGGCGAACTAGGCTTTTTCATACGAACTAGGCTTTTTCACACACACATGGAAATTCGAACACCCTAAAATAAAAATTCCCTCAAAAGCGATTTATGTCCGAAAATGTTTTACTCGAGTTATTCGGATTTTTTTGATTTTCGAAAAAAAAAGTTTAAAAGTGTCATAACTTTGTTCATTTTGAACTTTTTCACATAATTAAAAAAGACGTTCTTGATATCATTTGAGTAGTTTACGTTAAGTTTTTTATCATTTTGATTATCGTTGAATCACTGAATAGACCAACATTAAACTGAAAAGGAAAAAAAAACCAATCTTTTTTTTCAGAGAAAATTTCGATCAGGATGAATTCCTCAACATTGATGCATTGAGAGTTTCTTATGGCAAATTATATTCGTGTGCTGGAACGATTTGCGCCATTGCTTGCACAAGAACTCACAATTTTTCCGATGAATCCGATCAACGTTTATTTGAAATCTGCAACATTCCAATCGAAAACATTCCTATGGGCATTGCAAAGTTTGTTGGCCATGAACAGTTCTTGCTGGAGAAAGCACTTGTTTCGAAGAAGAAAGAGGCTGTTGTCTATGGATTATTCACTATTCGACTATTGCTTCGTTCAAGTATGATGGTACGTAATTTTGCAGTGGATATCTTGAGATCGGTGTCGTGAGATTCATTTCTTTTTTCTTTTTTACATCGTAATTATTTTTTAATTTATTAGTATTGTTTGTTCTTAAATTTTGTTTAGTGGGAATAATTTAATAAATTAAGCTTTTGCTATATTCTTTTTTTTCTCCATATTAAACTTCACAAATCAACTATTTTGTTTTACAAATATCAAAAAATTATAAAAAAATTAAAGTTAACATTAAGTTGCTGAAATTACTTATCATCATACTTGAACGTAATTCTTCCATGCTTAGAAAAAAACATAGAAAAAAACTAAAATGAGCCAGCCGAGGATCGTAGTCGTGGAGATGTTAGTTCAACTTGTAGCAGGGCCAAAAGATAGGATCCATAGTCAAAAGATAGGATCCATAGAAAGTCGCCTAGTCTCTGATTTTGTTAATAAAAACTGAGCGAAAACTCTTCTTCGAATTTTAGCCAAGTGGAAACCTCACTTTCGAATACTCTCATCGATTCAAATTTTCTCATTTTTTCCTGCAATTTCTTATCCGATTTTCATATTTATTCTTTCAGGTAATCATTGTCAGCATGGGGGGATGTACTAAACCAAGCGTCCACACAAATGCGTTATGTATGCTGGTGAGTCAAGCACCCAAATCTCATATTTTTCAAAAAATCTTTTACAGATGGAGCTCAGCCAGATTCGAGATGATCTGAAAACGTTGATACCGTTGATAAACGAGGATCTCGATGAAATTATATTGAAAATATTTTTTTCCTTGTCTTTGTCGTTTCACCAATAAAAAATATAAAAATTAATTATCGTATTGTTTTTTGAACTTCGAAGAGTCACCCAGCAGTTTGTTGTTGTTCTTGATATTCAGGTAGACTTGCATCTTTTTTTGTAGCTTCCTGTCTTTTATTGCTGTCCTCTTGGATCACTCTCTTCTGTTTCAGGTGGTTTCGAATTTGTACTTCAAGTGTTTGCGACAGAGCGCGTTTGTAGATGATTTTGATATTATTGATATTCACTTCAAGTGAGATAATATTCAAATTCAAACTGTAAGATCTCGGCTCATCTTAGAGATGTGAAAAAAGTGTCAACTAATGAAATGTTTAGTTTTTTATGAGCAATATTTCATTAGTTGGCATATTTTCAAAATCTCCAACGGGAACTGAGATAAGCGCCTTCAAATAATTCAATCTTCCATGGTATGGTTTGCAGGATGTTCTTCAACTTCCAACCCTTATATCTCATATTCAGTTACCGATAAAGATTTCAAGAAGTTACCAACTAGTTAAAAGATGCCCAAAATAAACTAAACATTTTGTTAATTGGTCGCTTTTTGATATCTCTGATAGGAACTCGGTTATATCAGTTATAAAAGAATGGCGGTTAAAAATCGCTAAATTTTGTATATCTCAGCTCACATTAGAGATATCACAAAACTGTCAACTAGTTAATTATTTATTATGCATTTTTACACATTTTACTAGTTGATCACTTTCTATAACCTCTAATAGAAACTGAGTTATTACGATTTGTAATTTATTAGTTAAACTTTTTTAAACTGTGTTTATCTCAGCTCCCTTTATAGATATCGAAAAACAATCGACTAGTGAATTAATTGTTATACATTTCTACATATTTTACTAGTTGACCACTTTTTGATACCTTTAATAGGAACTGAGATATCGAGCTAAGAAGATCAGCAACTACCTAAAATAAAACTTTTTTGAAAATTGACTCATTATTATGTTTTCTCCCTTGAATTCAATTGGACCACCTCTTAACTAATTTAGAAAGAAAAAAAGGACCGCCGTCGATTGATTACTGACAGCTGACCTCATTTTGTATCTCTCTCCCCTTTGCGGTTTGGTGTCAAATTAATTATTTTTCGGGTGCGCGAGGAAACAGTCGCTCACAGCGGGGTGCCTCCTTTTCTCCTCCGTTTCTAAAATCAACAACATATTCATTTCCTTCTCTCACACTCCTATGAGGTGTTGAGGTTTTTAGACTCCTTGTGTAGGTGGTCCCTTTTTATTTGATTTTTGCTGATGTATTTTTTTTTTCTATTATTATTATTATTCGGCAGATTCTCTGGTAATCAAAAGTAAGTTTTCTTTAGTATAAAACTTTTTTAAACAATGGGGGTCATTCAAGCTTTTGTTAAAACAAAAAAAAACGGCTTTTATAGCCAATTACTCGAGGAATGTAATGATGATTCAAAATGATGAAAAAAATTTTTAATATTTTCAGTAAATGGAATTTTCAGTCGACATGTGCCACAACCAAGCAAGATGCTATTTTTCGCGGATTGTGCGGTAAAAAGGCTGTCACGGAATATAAAATTTCTGATTCATTCAAAATGATGCAGTTACCGCAAACGATCTACCGGATAAATTGAAAAACGTAAGTCTTTTTTTTTCATTTTGTTAAAAATTATTTTAATACTTTCAGGAAATTGAGTTCGCTCTCGACACGTGTCGCAACCAAGCGAGGATGCTCTTCTTGGCGGAATATTGCTGGATTATTTCAAGTCAAGTGATTTTGGAGGACTCAAAATTAAAGTGAGTTGGTTTTTATCACCTTGAAAACTTGTAAAATTTTTCCAGAGGAGGATTAGTCGTGGACAGTAACGACCACGTATTGTCACCCGACATGGTCATGGTGCGCGTCGATAGGAGGACAGCACGACTCATCGAAGGGGAAGAAGCGGAAGAAGAAGAAGAAGTGGAAGAAGAAGAAGAAGAAGTGGAAGAAGAAGCCTGCTTCTACGACGAAGATGAGGAGTTGTTCAATTTTTTGAAATTTTAAAAGTTTGATTTCTTTTTTTTCTTTTGTTAATAAATTTTATCTTGTTGTTTTTAATTAAAAAGAGAAAACCCAGCGAAAAAACGAGAGAGTGAAAGAGGCGGTGTTTTGTGATTGATAGCGGGAAAACCACCGGGCGAAAAGAAAAGGTTTCGCAATAGAGAAAGTAGGTCACTATGTTGAACTATGTTGAAAAATTACTCATTTTTGCTTTTTTTCTTGAATCCAATTGAACCATCCTTCGAATATCTCAAAATAATCAAAGTCTTTTTTTCGTTTTGTCCGTAAGAAGAACATCATCTGACGATGTTTAATGTTCAAAGAAATGTCGTGAAAGGTTAGTGAAAAACCTGTTTCTACGAAAAAGAATGAGATAAAATGTTCGTAGGAATGAGGACAAATTCACGGAAAAGGTAGAGAAAAAACCGCTGCCGACAGTTAACCTAATTTCGTGTCACTATCCTGTCTCATGAATCCTTTTCTCTTCCTCGTCCTCGTTCTGAACCTATTCATTTTATTCTTTTCATGATGCGTTGATGCCTTCTTTAGACCCCTTGTGTATAGGTGGTCCTTTTTCAAATTGATTTTTTCTTATGTATTTTGTTTATTTTTTCTATTATTCTTATTATCATTCGATTGATTTTATTATTAAAAAAAGTAAGTTTTTTTTTAAATTTTTTTTACTAATAGGGTCATAGCAAGTAGTTAATAGCGGTCATTTAGTTAATTTTCCCTCATCAATTTTTTAATTCTAGAAATGGAAAGCTCTGGAACCAGCTACACTTTGCTATCAAAGCTAACATCTCTTAATTAGAAGACCCGAATAACCAATTGAAGACTTTCTACGTAAGTTGAAAATCACTTTTTTTTCATCTTTGAATAGAACATTTTATAGGATGAACAAGGCGAATTATATATATTATTGGAAGAATACCCTTTTTCTCCGGTATAACCGCCTTTTGTTTTTTAATAAAAGTTTCGTTATCAACATTTTTAAAACAGTTTAGGCAGTTGTTTAGTTTTTTAATGCAGACATAAGGTCCATGGTCCATCTGGTTTTCTTTTTACTTGAATACCCTATTCTTGTTGGATATGACTTGATATATCCGTCAGTTGTCCATTAATCAATCAGTATTCCGTTTTAGGGTTGAAAATACAAATTTAACCTAAAATTGAGAAAAAAACATACGCTTTCGCCACTTTTAAAAGCTCGAACATTGTGTCTAAGGCGTACAGTACCGTTCAAAAGTTTATCGAAAAAAATTTCTAGTTTATTTTCGGTCATTTCGACCATTTTTGATAGCTGGAGCTAGGCTGTCAGGTTTCTGATCACTCTGAAAAATTTTGGGTGTATAAAACAAATCTAAATTAACAACTTTTCATTCGCAGGATTAAAAAACCCTGGTTTTTCAGCTATTTGGAGAGTTCTGGAACAAACCTGTTTTTTTCACGTTTTCAGTGCAAAAATAGCCAAAAACGGCCGAAAAAGGGGCATCCGTCAGATAACCCATCATAGCTGGAAAACTAGGCGTTCTCAAAAAATTCTGTGAATGCAACGTTGTTAATTCAGGTGTGTTTAATACACCCAACATTTTTCAGAGCGATCGGAATCTTCAGGGCTGAGCTCCAGCTGCCTAAAAATGATGAAAATGGTCGAAAAACGACGGAAAGTTAATTTTTTTCTTTAAACTTTTGAACGGTACTGTATATGAATATATCCTAAATTTTCGAATTATTCGTTTAGCAAACGTACTGGTATTTGACGCCAATTTGGAAATGCTTGATCCAAAGAACGATCACAGGTATACATACTGACCTTTTACTTTCAATTTACAGACTTGTATAGTGCAATTAGACTCCGCCTACTTTAAAAAAAAAAAAGATTCTAGACGTATGAAGTTCATGGATACTGTTTTTTTCTGGAAATTCGTTCCCTTTCTTAATAACTTGTATAATGCTGTCAACTTTTTTATTAGAAAACATTTTTGGAAGACTTGTCCTCACTTGATTCCTATTTGAGAGAACAATTTTCAACAATTGATATTCTGAAACTCGCGTTAAAGTGTCCGTTTAAAATACATTGTACTTTTTCATGAAATTTATTTGAAAAACATTGGAAAAGGGAACAAAATAAAAAACATAAAAGCATAATGAGGAAAATGGAGAAAAGAGAACAAAATTTAAAAAATCTCACTTTCTTACTTTCTTCAGCAGAGGGTTCCTCGTCAAAACGGCGTCGATGTCGATCAATATGTAAGCATCGAGCGTGGCGTATATCTTTTGATCCCGGCGCAGTCGTTTTGAACTCCAATTTGATAATGTTTCCGTTTTTTAATATCCGTTCTCATTAATCTTTGCACCGCATTTTGGAGAGGACATCACTCGAACACATCGTTAAACAAAAAATTGCGGACCGGTTCCCTCCTGCTGAACTCCTTTCTGCAGATGTGACACCTTGCCTCGTCTGCGGGGAGCCCATGCAGTTGTGTTGCACACACCATACACGCGTAGTGCCCACAGTCTGGTAGATCAGTTCTCTGCAAATGGGGTATACTTTATTTGGAATTTCTCCATCTCGAGGATCACGAATTAGTTCCATACAATCCCCGAAAATGCAATTTTTCAAATAATAAAAAAAATAATAAAATTACCTTTCGAATGGGTGTCAATTTTTGAAAGAACAAGCAATAATCCAGTCGAATAATAATAGAAATATTAAGAATACATTAGAAAAAATCAGTAAACAGACCACCTACACAAGGAGTCAAAAGAAGACGTCACCAACTCATAGGAGTGTGAAGGAAGAGAATGAATAGGCTACCCAGCAGGCAGAAAGGGGAGGAGGGACACGCGACTAGCCCCGCCCAGGCAGAAGAAAGACGAGGTTAACAAACAAAGAACACAAGAACAACTTTACAATGACAATAAAGTACGTCATTCAATCAAATCCAAACACAATATTTATTGTAATTAATAATACTTTGTTGCACTTATCTCATCATCTGTGACAGTCATAAAGTTTATTACTTTGTGTCTGTTTGAGTTTTTTGTTTTGTCAGGAAAGGGGGGAGACTTGACATTTGACCTTCACAAAATGACAAAAAACAGTGTTGGGGAGAGGGGGACTTCTTTTCTAAACAGTGCTTCTCGCTGTCAACGTGCCAACCTACTGAGTAGAAAGAAGAGAGATAGGAGGATAATTAATGTAGTACATATGAAAGGGAGACGCTGATAGTTAAGTAAACGTTGACACCCAACCGCTATCTTGCCATTGGATAATTAATAAGTCAAAATTGGAAGGTGAGAATTGATAGGTTGATTGTGGAATTCCAATGAGGGGGAGATAAAGAGACGTCCCACTGTGAGGGAGAGATGACATCTACACACTAAAGAAATATTAAAAATACACAATAGAAATAAAAACGGATACATCTCGAATACTAATTATCTACTTCAGGTGTCACAATAAAAGATTTTTCATTTTCATAAAGTTTGAAATTTTCATTTTTAACCCAGTGAGAAATTGTGGCAGTTTGACCTGAAATTCACATATTCAGAGTTTCAGACTAATTTCAGAAGCTTTAAAGTAGTAGGTTGTGATTGTCTAATCATTCTGAAAGTAATCGAATGAAAGATAAAAAACTTTTTTTAATTTAGGTAAACATTCATTTTCTTTTTGTAGATTCCTGTCTTTTATTGCTGTCCTCTTGGATCGCTCTCTTCTCTAAGAGGTGGTTTCGAATTTGTATTTTAAGTATTTGCGACAGAGCGAGTTTGCAGATTATTTTGATATTAGAAATGTTTCTTGAAGTATTTTAAAAAATTTCAAGAGTTACTGGGTGTAACTATGAATAGGGGCTCATTTTGTAATTTCAAATAATTTCAACTTTCTTTTGTTCTAGATTACTTTAAATTCCCTACAGTCAATTTTCACTTCAAGTGAGATAATATTCAAATTCAAACTGTAATATCTCGGCTCCTGTTAGAGATGTGAAAAAAGTGTCAACTAATAAAATGTTTAGTTTTTTATGAGCAACATTTCATTAGTTGGCAAATTTTCATGATCTCCAACGGGAACTGAGATAAGCGTCATCAAACAATTCAAACTTCATGACACGTCTTGCGGGATGTTCTCCAACTTCCCTTATATCTCATATTCAGCGGTCAATAAAAATTTTAGGAAGTTATCAACTAGTTTTAAAAAAGACTATAATAAAATAAACATTTTGTTAATTGATCGCTTTTTGATATCTCTGATAGGAACAAGGTTATACCAATAATGTAAATGAATGGGGTTAATATTCGCTGAATTGTGTGTATCTCAGCTCCCCTTAGACTTAACAAAATACTGTCAACTAGTAAATTAATTGTTATACATTTCTACATATTTTACTAGTTGACCACTTTTTGATACCTCTAATAGGAGCTGAGATATCGAGCTAAGAAGATCAGCAACTACCTAAAATAAAACTTTCTTGAAAATTGACTCATTATTCTGTTTTCTCCCTTGTATTCAATTGAACCACCTATCGAATATTAAAAAAGAAAAAAGGACCGCAGTCGATTGATTATTGACAGCTGACCTCATTTTGTATCTCTCTCCCCTTTGCGGTTTGGTGTCAAATTAATTATTTTTCGGGTGCGCGAGGAGACAGTCGCCCTCCCAGCGGGGTGTCTCCTTTTCTCCTTCATTCCTAAAATCAACAACATATTCATTTCCTTCTCTCACATTCCTATGAGGTGTTGAGGTTTTTAGACTCCTTGTGTAGGTGGTCCCTTTTTATTTGATTTTTTCTTATGTTTTTTTTTTCTATTATTATTATTATGTGGATTCTCTGGTAATCAAAGGTAAGTTTTTAAATAATTTTTTTACCAATGTGGTTATTCAAGCTTTTGTAAAAACGAAAAAAAAAACGGTTTTTGTAGCCAATTACTCGAGGAGTATAATATTGATTCAAAATTATGAAAAAAAAAATATTTTAATATTTTCAGGAAATTTAATTTTCAATCGACATGTGTCGCAACCAAGCAAAGATGCTATTCTTCGCGGTGAGGTCCCGGAATATAAAATTTTTGATTCATTCAAAATGATGCAGCTAACAGCAAACGATGTACAGGAAAACTGGAGAATGTAAGTTCTTTTTGTTCATAGTTATAATTATTTTAATACTTTCAGGAAATTGAGTTCGCTCTCGACACGTGTCGCAACCAAGCGAGGATGCTCTTCTTGGCGGAATATTGCTGGCTTATTTCAAGTCAAGTGATTTTGGAGGACTCAAAATTAAAGTGAGTTGGTTTTTATCACCTTGAAAACTTGTAAAATTTTTCCAGAGGAGGATTAGTCGTGGACAGTAACGACCACGTATTGTCACCCGACATGGTCATGGTGCGCGTCGATAGGAGGACAGCACGACTCATCGAAGGGGAAGAAGCGGAAGAAGAAGAAGAAGTGGAAGAAGAAGAAGAAGAAGTGGAAGAAGAAGCCTGCTTCTACGATGAAGATGAGAAGTTGTTCAATTTTTTGAAATTTTAAAAGTTTGGTTTCTCTTTTTTCTTTTGTTAATAAATTTTATCTTGTTGTTTTTAATTAAAAAGAGAAAACCCAGCGAAAAAACGAGAGAGTGAAAGAGGCGGTGTTTTGTGATTGATAGCGGGAAAACCACCGGGCGAGAAGAAAAGGTTTCGCAATAGAGAAAGTAGGTCAATGGGAAAGTGAAGTTGGCAATACGGGAAATGCCAATGATTGATGCTTACATCTCAGTTTTCAATAGAGATATCAAAAAGTGATCAACTAGTAAATGATAGCTTATAATCAGCTTAACATTTTATTAGTTGATCACTTCTCGATATCTCTGATAGGAACTCGGTTAAAACGGTTTAAAAAAAATGAATTTAATATTTTCTAAATAGCGTTTAACTCAGCTCTGTTTAGAACTAGCGAGAAACTGTCAACTAGTAAGTTTTTTATTATACAATTTGACATATTTTACTAGTTGATCATTTTTCCAAATCTCTAATAGGGACTGAGATATTGAACTAATTAATTCGTTAAAAATCCAATTTTAAAAAATATAATTTTTCTCACGAAAAATTACTCAATATTGCTTTTTTCCTTGAATTCAATTGAACCATCTTTCGAATATCTCAAACTAACCAAAGGCCTTTTTTTGTTTTGTCCGTAAGAAGAACATCATCTGACGATGTTTAATGTTCGAAGAAATGTCGTGAAAGGTTAGTGAAAAACCTGTTTCTGCGAAAAAGAATGAGATAAAATGTTCGTAGGAATGAGGACAAATTCGCGGAAAAGGTAGAAAAAAACCGCTGCCGACAGCTAACCTGATTTCGTGTCACTATCCTGTCTCATGAATCCTTTTCTCTTCCTCGCCCTCATTCCACAATGAACCTATTCATTTTATTCTTTTCATGATGCGTTGATGCCTTCTTTAGACCCCTTGTGTATAGGTGGTCCTTTTTCAAATTGATTTTTTCTTATGTATTTTGTTTATTTTTTCTATTATTCTTATTATAATCATTTGATTGATTTCATTATAAAAAAGTAAGTTTTTTTTAAATTTTATTTTACTAGTAGGGTCATTGCAAGTAGTTAATAGCGATCATTTAGTTAATTTTCCCTCATCAATTTGTTTAATTCTAGAAATGGAAAGCTCTGGAACCAGCTACACTTTGCTATCAAAGCTAATATCTCTTAATTAGAAGACCCGAATAATCAATTGAAGACTTTCTACGTAAGTTGAAAATCACTTTTTTTTCATCTTTGAATAGAACATTTTATAGGATGAACAAGGCAAATTATATATATTATTGGAAGAATACCCTTTTTCTCCGGTATAACCGCCTTTTGTTTTTTAATAAAAGTTTCGTTATCAACATTTTTAAAACAGTTTAGGCAGTTGTTTAGTTTTTTAATGCAAACATAAGGTCCATGGTCCATCTGGTTTTCTTTTTACTTGAATACCCTATTCTTGTTGGATATGACTTGATATATCCGTCAGTTGTCCATTAATCAATCAGTATTCCGTTTTAGGGTTGAAAATACAAATTTAACCTAAAATTGAGAAAAAACATACGCTTTCGCCACTTTTAAAAGCTCGAACATTGTGTCTAAGGCGTACAGTACCGTTCAACAGTTTATCGAAAAAAAAATTTCTAGTTTATTTTCGGTCATTTCGACCATTTTTGATAGCTGGAGCTAGGCTGTCAGGTTTCCGATCACTCTGAAAAATTTTGGGTGTATAAAACAAATCTAAATTAACAACTTTTCATTCGCAGGATTAAAAACCCCGGTTTTTCAGCTATTTGGCGAGTTCTGGAACAAACCTGTTTTTTTCACGTTTTCAGTGCAAAAATAGCCAAAAACGGTCGAAAAAGGGACATCCGTCAGATAACCCATCATAGCTGAAAAACTAGGCATTCTCGAAAAATTCTGTGAATGCAAAGTTGTTAATTCAGGTGCGTTTAATACACCCAAAATTTTTCAGAGCGATCGGAATCTTCAGGGCTGAGCTCCAGCTGCCTAAAAATGATCAAAATGGCCGAAAGTCAAAAATGAAAAACTCTATAAACTATAAACTTTTCTATTAACTTTTGAACGGTACTGTATATGAATACATCGTAAATTTTTCGTTTAGCAAACGTACTGGTTCGACGCCAATTTGGAAATGTTTGATCCAAAAAACGATCAAAGGAATACATACTGACGTTTCACTTTCAATTTACAGACATTTATAGCAAAATTAGACTCCGCCTACTTTTTTTTAAAAATAAGATTCTAGATGTTTGAGATTTATGGATACTTGCTATTTTTGGAAATTCGTCCCCTTTTTTTAGTAACCTGTATAATGCTGTCAACTTTTTTTTAGAAAACAATTTTGGGAGACTTGTCGTTACTTGATTCCTATTTGGAATAGCACAATTTTCAACAGCTGATGTCCTGAAACTTGCGTTATAATTTTCGTTTAAAATACATTGTACTTTTTCATGAAATTTATTTGAATATTAAAAACATTGGAGTATAATGAGGAGAAGAGAACACATTGAAAAACATAAAAGCATAATGAGGAAAATGTAGAAAAGAGAACAAAATTTAAAAAATCTCACTTTCTTACTTTCTTCAGCAGAGGGTTCCTCGTCAAAACGGCGTCGATGTCGATCAATATGTAAGCATCGAGCGTGGCGTATATCTTTTGATCCCGGCGCAGTCGTTTTGAACTCCAATTTGATAACGTTTCCGTTTTTTTTAATATCCGTTCTCATTATTCTTTTTCATTTTGGAGAGGACATCACTCGAACACATCGTTAAACAAAAAATTGCGGAGCGGTTCCCTCCTGCTGAACTCCTTTCTTTAGATGTGACACCTTGCCTCGTCTGCGGGGAGCCCATGCAGTTGTGTTGCACACACCATACACGCGTAGTGCTCACGGTCTGGTAGATCAGTTCTCTGCAAATGGGGCTTACTATATCTGGAATTTCTCTATTTCGAGGATCACAATTAGTTCCATACAATCCCCGAAAATGCAATTTTTCAAATAATAAAAAAAATAATAAAATTACCTTTCGAATGGGTGTCAATTTTTGAAAGAACAAGCAATAATCCAGTCGAATAATAATAGAAATATTAAGAATACATTAGAAACAATCAGTAAACAGACCACCTACACAAGGAGTCAAAAGAAGACGTCACCAACTCATAGGAGTGTGAAGGAAGAGAATGAATAGGCTACCCAGCAGGCAGAAAGGGGAGGAGGGACACGCGACTAGCCCCGCCCAGGCAGAAGAAAGACGAGGTTAACAAACAAAGAACACAAGAACAACTTTACAATGACAATAAAGTACGTCATTCAATCAAATCCAAACACAATATTTATTGTAATTAATAATACTTTGTTGCACTTATCTCATCATCTGTGACAGTCATAAAGTTTATTACTTTGTGTCTGTTTGAGTTTTTTGTTTTGTCAGGAAAGGGGGGAGACTTGACATTTGACCTTCACAAAATGACAAAAAACAGTGTTGGGGAGAGGGGGACTTCTTTTCTAAACAGTGTTTCTCGCTCTTCAATTAATTGGCAACGTGCCAACCTACTGAGCAGGAAGAAGAGAGATAGAAGGGGGATAATTAATGTAGTATATATGAAAGTGAGAGAAAGATAGACGCTGATAGTTAAGTAAACGTTGACACCCAACCGCTATCTTGCCATTGGATAATTAATAAGTCAAAATTGGAAGGTGAGAATTGATAGGTTGATTGTGGAATTCCAATGAGGGGGAGATAAAGAGACGTCCCACTGTGAGGGAGAGATGACATCTACACACTAAAGAAATATTAAAAATACACAATAGAAATAAAAACGGATACATCTCGAATACTAATTATCTACTTCAGGTGTCACAATAAAAGATTTTTCATTTTCATAAAGTTTGAAATTTTCATTTTTAACCCAGTGAGAAATTGTGGCAGTTTGACCTGAAATTCACATATTCAGAGTTTCAGCCTATTTTCAGAAGCTTTAAAGTAGTAGGTTGTGATCGTCTGATCATTCTGAAAGTAATCGAATGAAAGATAAGAAACTTTTTTTAATTTAGGTAAACATTCATTTTCTTTTTGTAGATTCCTGTCTTTTATTGCTGTCCTCTTGGATCGCTCTCTTCTCTAAGAGGTGGTTTCGAATTTGTATTTTAAGTATTTGCGACAGAGCGAGTTTGCAGAATATTTTGATATTAGAAATGTTTCTTGAAGTATTTTAAAAAATTGCAAGAGTTACTGGGTGTAACTATGAATAGGGGCTCATTTTGTAATTTCAAATAATTTCAACTTTCTTTTGTTCTAGATTACTTTAAATTCCCTACAGTCAATTTTCACTTCAAGTGAGATAATATTCAAATTCAAACTGTAATATCTCGGCTCCTGTTAGAGATGTGAAAAAAGTGTCAACTAATAAAATGTTTAGTTTTTTATGAGCAACATTTCATTAGTTGGCAAATTTTCATGATCTCCAACGGGAACTGAGATAAGCGACTTCAAATAATTCAATCTTCCATGGTATGGTTTGCAGGATGTTCTTCAACTTCCAATCCTTATATCTCATATTCAGTTACCGATAAAGATTTGAAGAAGTTACCAACTAGTTAAAAAATGCCCAAAATAAACTAAACATTTTGTTAATTGGTCGCTTTTTGATATCTCTGGCAGGAACTCGGTTATATCAGTTATAAAAGAATGGGGGTTAATATTCGCTGAATTGTGTGTATCTCAGCTCCCCTTAGACTTAACAAAATACTGTCAACTAGTAAATTAATTGTTATACATTTCTACATATTTTACTAGTTGACCACTTTTTGATACCTCTAATAGGAGCTGAGATATCGAGCTAAGAAGATCAGCAACTACCTAAAATAACACTTTCTTGAAAATTGACTCATTATTCTGTTTTCTCCCTTGTATTCAATTGAACCACCTATCGAATATTAAAAAAGAAAAAAGGACCGCAGTCGATTGATTATTGACAGCTGACCTCATTTTGTATCTCTCTCCCCTTTGCGGTTTGGTGTCAAATTAATTATTTTTCGGGTGCGCGAGGAGACAGTCGCCCTCCCAGCGGGGTGTCTCCTTTTCTCCTTCATTCCTAAAATCAACAACATATTCATTTCCTTCTCTCACACTCCTATGAGGTGTTGAGGTTTTTAGACTCCTTGTGTAGGTGGTCCCTTTTTATTTGATTTTTTCTTATGTTTTTTTTTTCTATTATTATTATTATGTGGATTCTCTGGTAATCAAAGGTAAGTTTTTAAATAATTTTTTTACCAATGTGGTTATTCAAGCTTTTGTAAAAACGAAAAAAAAAAACGGTTTTTGTAGCCAATTACTCGAGGAGTATAATATTGATTCAAAATTATGAAAAAAAAATATTTTAATATTTTCAGGAAATTTAATTTTCAATCGACATGTGTCGCAACCAAGCAAAGATGCTATTCTTCGCGGTGAGGTCCCGGAATATAAAATTTTTGATTCATTCAAAATGATGCAGCTAACAGCAAACGATGTACAGGAAAACTGGAGAATGTAAGTTCTTTTTGTTCATAGTTATAATTATTTTAATACTTTCAGGAAATTGAGTTCGCTCTCGACACGTGTCGCAACCAAGCGAGGATGCTCTTCTTACCGAATATTGCTGGATTATTTCAAGTCAAGTGATTTTGGAGGACTCAAAATTAAAGTGAGTTGGTTTTTATCACCTTGAAAACTTGTAAAATTTTTCCAGAGGAGGATTAGTCGTGGACAGTAACGACCACGTATTGTCACCCGACATGGTCATGGTGCGCGTCGATAGGAGGACAGCACGACTCATCGAAGGGGAAGAAGCGGAAGAAGAAGAAGAAGTGGAAGAAGAAGAAGAAGAAGTGGAAGAAGAAGCCTGCTTCTACGATGAAGATGAGAAGTTGTTCAATTTTTTGAAATTTTAAAAGTTTGGTTTCTTTTTTTTTCTTTTGTTAATAAATTTTATCTTGTTGTTTTTAATTAAAAAGAGAAAACCCAGCGAAAAAACGAGAGAGTGAAAGAGGCGGTGTTTTGTGATTGATAGCGGGAAAACCACCGGGCGAGAAGAAAAGGTTTCGCAATAGAGAAAGTAGGTCAATGGGAAAGTGAAGTTGGCAATACGGGAAATGCCAATGATTGATGCTTACATCTCAGTTATCAATAGAGATATCAAAAAGTGATCAACTAGTAAATGATAGCTTATAATCAGCTTAACATTTTATTAGTTGATCACTTCTCGATATCTCTGATAGGAACTCGGTTAAAACGGTTTAAAAAAAATGAATTTAATATTTTCTAAATAGCGTTTAACTCAGCTCTGTTTAGAACTAGCGAGAAACTGTCAACTAGTAAGTTTTTTATTATACAATTTGACATATTTTACTAGTTGATCATTTTTCCAAATCTCTAATAGGGACTGAGATATTGAACTAATTAATTCGTTAAAAATCCAATTTTAAAAAATATAATTTTTCTCACGAAAAATTACTCAATATTGCTTTTTTCCTTGAATTCAATTGAACCATCTTTCGAATATCTCAAACTAACCAAAGGCCTTTTTTTGTTTTGTCCGTAAGAAGAACATCATCTGACGATGTTTAATGTTCGAAGAAATGTTGTGAAAGGTTAGTGAAAAACCTGTTTCTGCGAAAAAGAATGAGATAAAATGTTCGTAGGAATGAGGACAAATTCGCGGAAAAGGTAGAAAAAAAACCGCTGCCGACAGCTAACCTGATTTCGTGTCACTATCCTGTCTCATGAATCCTTTTCTCTTCCTAGTCCTCATTCTGAACCTATTCATTTTATTCTTTTCATGATGCGTTGATGCCTTCTTTAGACCCCTTGTGTATAGGTGGTCCTTTTTCAAATTGATTTTTTCTTATGTATTTTGTTTATTTTTTCTATTATTCTTATTATAATCATTTGATTGATTTCATTATAAAAAAGTAAGTTTTTTTAAAGGGAATTTTTTTTACTAATAGGGTCATAGCAAGTAGTTAATAGCGGTCATTTAGTTAATTTCCCCTCATTAATTTTATTAATTCTAGAAATGGAAAGCTCTGGAACCAGCTACACTTCGCTATCAAAGCTAACATCTCTTAGCTAGAAGGTCCAAATAATCTATCGAAGACGTTTTATGTAAGTTGAAAATCACTTCTTTTTTATCTTTGAATAGAACATTTTATAGGATGAACCCGGTGAATTTGGCCGAGAAGATACTGAAACTTCACCCTCTGGAACGTCCACCAGTAAACGAAATCTTAAACCATGCATGGTTCAAAACAGACCCTTCATTTAAGAAAACCATTGCTGGCCTGGTGAAAGAAGTCGAAGTGAGTTGGTTAAATATTAATCATTTTTGAATATTCTGCTTTCAGGAGTGTCAAAAACAAAAGATATTATTGGAAGACTACCATTCTTTTCGGGCGCTACATTCTTTTTTTTTTCAAATAAAAGTTTCTTTTCCAACTTTTTCAACCAGTTTAGGCAGTTGTTTAGTTTTTTAATGCAGACATAAGGTCCATGATCCATCTGGGTTTTTACTTGAATACCCCATTCTTGTTGGATATGACTTGATATATCGACAAAGCTTTATATGGATAATAAACAAGAGGAAGATCATCATGTGTTTTCAAATTTTGATTCTGGTGTCGACTCTGTTGGCTTCATTCCGCAAATTTTCTGAAAATTGTGTGTTTTAAAAAGAAAATAATTTTTTTCAACTTACTTTAACATCGAATGGTGAATCAATGGCGCGGACCACCGCGCAGTAGTCCTTGTTGTGTTGGGTATACGGCACTTCTCCGATTGCGCAGACCATCCTTGGTTTTTTATAAAATTTGAATTTTATTTTTTGACAAGTCTGTTTTGGAAATCTTTGACATCTGGTTCACATACACGCATAGTGCCCACAGTCTGAAATATTGAATTGAGTTTTGAATAAGTAATCAAGAACTTACCAAAGACTGCTGGGCTTTCTTTTATATACTCGAAGCAAATGCCGCACTCGGGATATTTCTTCTTCTCCAGCTCTCTAATTTTTTGCTTTAACCTCTCCAATTGAATTTTCAAATGATAGTTTTCATTGGAAATTTTCAACGTTTCACTTTTCCATTGCTCTGGTGTTTTCTTTAATTCTTCTTCACGGATCATTTGGTTTTTCATCATTTCATAATTTTTCATAGAAATCTCATTTTGTTTGTGCCACTCGGCTTCTTCTTCAGCCACTTCGATCCTTATTCTTTCAAGGATAAACTGAAAAAAAATGCAATTTTTCCAATAATATAAAAATAATAAATTACCTTTTGAATTGGTATCAATTTTTGAAGAAATGAGGCATAAGCATCTTTGATTGAATTCTCCAGTCATTCATCAGATCCTCCCCGTTTTCTACACCACTTCTTAGTGTTCTTCGCACACATATAGTTTCTGCAGAAAGGAGTTCAAAAGGAAGGAACCGCTCCGCAATTTCTTGTTTGACGATTGGTTCAAGTGATCTCCCACTCCTTCTCTCTCGCCACTCCTCAACCTGGAAAAAAGTATCTTTTATGTTTTTTATTTTATTCTCCAATGTTTTTCAAATAAAAAGTACAATGTATTCTAAACAAAAACGGGTTGTTGAAAATTGTTCACACTACAAGTCTTTAAAAAATGTTTTTTATTGACAGCATTAAACGAGTTACTAAAAAAGGAGAAAGCAAGTATCCATAAATTTCCGAGAATCTTGATTTTTAAAAAAGTAGGCGGAGTCTAATTTTGCTATAAAAGTCTGTAAATTGGACGTAAAAGGTCAGTATGTATACCTTTGATCGTTTTTTGGATCAAGCATTCCCAAATTGCCGTCAAATACCAGTACGTTTATTAAACGAAAAATTGGAAAATGTAGGATGTATTCATATACGACTTTGTCACCGCCGTTGTACAATTTTTGGGCTTGTATAAGTGACAAGAGCGTATGTTTTTTTTTTTATAAATTTTGGGTTTAAAAATGGTATTTTCAGCCCCAAGACTGAATACTAGGTAACTAATGGACAATTGACGGATATAGCACGTCATATCCAACAAGAATGGGGTATTCAAGTAAAAAATCCAGAGGGACCCTTTGTATACATTAAAAATGATCCTGGTAGTTTGTATCCACTAGAGCTGGTACACAACCTTGGAGAAGAGACTGAAGAAGAGACTTGTGAACGTCAATTGCAAGAAAAAAAGGAGAGAAGAAATGCCTTGATCCACACTGCGAATCGTATTGTTGCGCAAGGCCATACCGATAACGATAAACAGATTGAACGATTAGCCCGCCGTTTTGTTCAAATTACATTTAACTCATAAATTTGTTTATTAAACAACAGTGTCAACAATTGGTTTTCTTTGATAGTCTAGGGGTATTCAAGTAAAAAACCTCTGTTGTTTCTTTTTGACTATTCCTTTGCTCTTCTAGGTGGCGTAGAACCTCATTTCTCCTTTCCGTCCATCGACACACTTCATCCTTCCTTTCTCTTTCACATCTCTCTTCCATTAGCATGGCATCTTTTCTCATTTTTTCGATTCTATCGAACTCCTTTTCTACTTCCGCTCTACGACCGCTCCAATAACGATCCAATTCATCATACTCCCTATCCAATTCATCCAACTGGCGATTCCAATAGGAAACATTCTTTTCACTGAAAAAAAGAACTGAACAAGGAACGTTTATGAAAACTCACTTTTCCAAATATTTACATCTCTCCTCGACTACTCTTGCTCTAACACAAATAAGTCTTATATCGTGTTGGCTATTCATATTCTGAAGCTTTGATTGATATATGATGACAAAGTTTACACTTACCGAAAGTTGTTTTTTCAGTCCTTTGGTCTTCTTTTGTTTCAGTTTCAACAAGTTTGTTTATTTCATAAAACGTAACTTACTTTTGAAGACAATCCAATCGAATAATAATAGAAAAATTAAAAATACATTAGAGAAGAATCATGAGAAACGACCACCTATACACAAGGAGTCAAAAAAAGACCTCACCAATTCATAGGAGTGTGAGGAAAGAATGAATAGCGGGCAGAGGAGAGGAGGCCGCAATACCACATGCTGAGATGGACTGTCTGTCGCATGATATCTCGCCACTGGATAATTAATATGTCGAAATTTGAGGGTGAGAACAATCGGTTGCTTGTGGAATAACGATGAAGAGGAGATAAGGTGACAACCCACTGTGAGGGAGAGATAACATCTACACAATACAGTACCGTTCAAAAAGTATATAACACCTGTCCCTCATCAATCAACCGAAGGCGACCTGTCTTCCTTTCTTCTTCATGAATATTTATGTTGTTCTCAGGTCATATCTATCTCTTTCGGATCTCTTTTGTCTTTTGAAAAGGAAATGATATCACTCAAGGATCAACTTTACAATGACAATAAAGAACGTCATTCAATCTAATCCAAACACAAGATTTATTGTAATTAATAATATTTTGTTGCACTTATGTCATCATCTGTGACAGTCATAAATTTTATTACTGTGTGTCTGTTTGAGTTAGTTGTATTTTCAGGTCGCAGAAAGGGGAGACTTGACATTTCACAAATAAATTGCAGAGAGAAGAGGGCAAGCCGCAGATCACAACATACACCACCGGCCCATACAGTACAGAAAAGTATCCGAACAAAAGAGAGTAGGGCCACTTCTTCAGTGAGGAGAAGTTTTCATAGCAAAATTTTGAGACGGAGTGCCTGTCACAACGCTATCTCTCCATTGGATAATTAATAAGTCAAAACTGGAATTTGAGAATTAAGAGGTTGATTGTGAAATTCCGATGAGGGGGAGATAAGGAGACGTCCCACTGTGAGGGAGAGATAACATCTACACTCTAAAGAAATATTAAAAATACACAATAGAAATAAAAACAGATACATCTCGAATACTAATTATCTATTTCACGTGTAATTTTTTAGAGTTGCAGACTAATTCCGACGTTTTTAATAGTAGGTCGGGATCGCCTAATGATTCTGAAAGTAATGGAAGAAAAAATTTTTCATTTCCATAAAGTTTGAAATTTTCATTTTTGACCCAGTGAGAAATTGTGGCAGTTTGGCCTAAAATTCACTTTTTCAGAGTTTCATATGAATTTCATATGAAGTTTTAAAGTAGTAGGTTGTGATCGACATTTATTTTTTAATATTTTATTTATCTTTTACAAAATAAAATATTTTATGCTTTCAACTGTTGATTTTTGTTCATTTGTCTTCTTCGTCGCAGATGCTCGAATGGTGGAACACATACTTTCCTTCACATTGTGGTTTTTGCCCCATGGGTGACGTAGTGCCAGACGTTGTGTTGGGTGGTGGGAGCCTTTGTCTTACATTCTCTATTTCTGTGGTATTGAAGGATGCATTGTTTGCATGGTCAATGAGTTAGAGGTAGCTTAAAATTAGTCACCAGTTTTGCTGCAAATGCAAGCTCTGCTGTGGAGTACGAATTCTCATTTCTTGGTTTGTGCGAATCCGAAATCAATAACAACCATTTTGATAACTGAAATTAAGTTAATTATAAATAGCGAACACATCAGATAGATCACCTGCTGGCTGTACGGCAACACCAAGTTACCAAGCTTCATGTCACGGTGGAGAAAGCCAAGATTGTGGATCTGCTCTACCATCTCGAGAGCGTGAACCCCGATCTTGAGGGTCGTCTTGGCGGAATAACGTCCACGCTTCCGTTTATTAATTTTTTTTGGCACTCCGTCGATGCTCTGAAGCTTTTGGAGGATTCTAGTCTCTCCGATGGCTTTCTGGTCATCTTGACCTCTTGATGCATCGAAATCGTTATTGAGCCTTGCGGCTTTTTCATCTCCGACTTCGAGTTCTTTTGTATTTAGGATTTGGCCATACGCACCACAGAGTTGTAATTTTTGAAAATAATTGTTTTAAAACACTGTTTAGCTTTCATCTCTTTTTTTTTTGTTGTCCTGTATGAAACTTTCTGGGCGTTGTAGAGAGCATAGAGAGCCTCGATTGACTGCTCAGACGCCCAGCAGTACGTCATCCTGAAAAATAACGGTTGAACGAATAAGTGAATTGTTTCTCACAATAAGATGGTCTAGCTCGTCAATTTCATTATTATCGAGGGACGCATAATCTTTGAATCTTGCCTAAGCTCATTAAAAACCTTCGCATCCTCTCGAGCTCAGAAGATTGAATTAAAAGATCCATGTACTCATCGATTGCCTCCTCTTCCAATAACGTCAACACATTCTGTAAATGACTTATTTTCACAACGATTTAGAAAACAAAGCTTACCTGATATTTAGAAATATTACCTTCTCGCTTCATACAATGTCTCGTTTTTTGTCAGTAAACGAATCCGTTTGTGTTGAATATCTGAAAAAAGATTTTTCATGACACTTTCGAGTGTGTTGCAGGGATACACAAAAAATAACAAATATAAATGCTAATTCTACGCTCATTGCCGTCAAAACAGTTTGACAATTATTAGGTTAGCAGTTAAATTATTTTTTTTGTTGGAAACAATAGGAAACATGCTTCGCAAATTAAATTTCTTGAAAAACTATACTTTTAATGAGACATTTCCCGAAAAATTGATTTAAAAAGTAGAATTTTTCATAAATTCTAACAATTTTGACTAAAATTATCGAAATACTTCGGAGAAATGTGCAAATTTGAAAACTTTTATCAGTAAAAAACACGGGATGAAAAAAGCGAAAAAATAGCGACGTCTTTCGGTGAAATGCAAGTGCGCTCCACCGAGGAGCAGCTTGAGGTGGACGTTTCCGCCGCTGTGCAAATAAAGGCAAAAAAACGGTGATTAGAAGACTGTGAGCACAGACCTTTAGAACTTTTTTTAAAGGTTTTATTTAATAACCTTAGAAAATCATTTATTAGCGAAAATTGAGACTTTTGGAAACATTATAAAAAAACTCGTCAAATAGTAAATCTCAAAACAAAATTCAATTGTCCGGGTTTTGTTTGCCGTCGTTTTTCTTCTTTAAGTTCCGCTTGTTTTTGCAGCATCCTGATCTGTAGACCCACCAGACTAGTTTTCCATATCATCTGATTTTCCGATTCGAATTTGTAAGTAACTCCTGAAAAAAATTTAATTTTAATATTATTTTCAATGTTTTTAAAAATATAATTTACTCACCTTTAATTACAAAAAGCCAACCCTTGCTGATTTTTTGCAATGCTTCTTCTCGCTTTGCGATTTGAAGCGCGGTTTCCGCGTTTCTGGGCATTTGCCTCTGCACGTGAATACGAATTTTTTCATTGGGTCCGTTTATAAACGCGGACGTCAATATCGCCTCCCGGGCGACTCTTCTGTCCTCCCCGGGATAGGCTTTGTTTTCTAGCTCTTTACAGAGTCGGAAGAAGGTCTCGACCGTTCCGCCTCCTTGGCTTAACGTCGCCAATTCCGCTTTAGCGACCAATTGTCGGTCCTCTATGTGGATGAGCTCTCTCAGCTCGGGTTACAAAGCCAATCGCTATCGTTCAATCCAATAATAGTAGAAAAAATAAGGTAATAAATTAGAAGAAAATCAATAAAAAGAGACCACCTATGCACAAGGAGTCAAAAAAGGAGTCACTACCTCATAGGAGGGTGAGGTGCGAGAATGAATGAAGGTAATCCAGTCGACAGACTGGAGCGAGCAACACGCGACGCAGACCGCGACGCACATCAATTGAATAATACGCGCAAATGCAGACAGAAAATCATTCGCTGTGTCTCACCGATACACACTGTTAGTGAGAGTGTCTGCAAGCGCGCTCTGTCGCACACTAGCAAAATACAAAACACCTGTCAGAGAAGAGAGGACAGCACTAATAGACAACAGGACATTCAAAAATAAAAAAGAAAGAGGATCTGAATTCCGAATAACTTTTTTTAATCTAGGACGAACTGCTGACTAGGTGAACCCCCTGAAATTCATAAACAATAAAAAAGTACATTTTTATATGTTTAGTGATGATAACCGACAAGAAAAAACACATTTAGATACGGACAATCGTTATTTGATAATCTTTAATTGCTAGTCTGACGGTTGTAAGGTGTTAACCAGTGCTAACTGAAATTTTTTGAAAATTTCAATTTTTTTGTAAACTTAGACACGCCTGAGTGTTTCCCAATCCGTGAATTATTCCTAATTGCGGGTTATACATAGTTATGTGATTTACACTTCCGGCTTGTATACTGTCATGTTCCAACGATACTCACTGTGCAGACTATTTGCATGCGCGCGCTCTATCACACTCGCCAATATTAATTTGAAACCTCTCAGCAGAGAGGAAAGTATTTCTGCGTCTCCTTTCTCTTCTCGTCATCGCACAACACCTCCCGATTCATTTTATGGCTTGGTGTTGCGGTCGCGTCGCGGTTTCCCCTCTGCCAGCTGGTCAGCCCATTCATTCTTCCCCTCACACTCCTATGAGGTGGTGACGTATTCTTTTGGCTCCTTGTGTATAGGTGGTCTTTTCTCATGATTTTTTTCTAATCTATTATCTATTTATTCATTTAATACTGTTTGCTTGGAATGTGGTCAATTATGAAAGGTGAGTATAATTTTTTGAATAATTTTTCAGCATAGAAATTTTTATACTTTAGAAAACTAATTAATTTTTTTCATGAATTTTATAATTTTTTGAAAAATGTTTCTTTTTTCTGGATTCCATCTCTCTTTCTCTTTTTTTCCTATTAGTAATAGGCTATTACATGTCTTTTATTGACACCTGCTCTGTTTAATCGATCGCCTTCACGCACGGTCAGAGATCCTTCCATGATGACCATTGCTAACAAGACCGCTCGTTGTTTCATACTAGTCTATACTTAAACTTGAATTAGACTTAAGCTGTTTTTGAAAAGATATGTTTCAACTTTGTGCATATATTTTGTTTTCTGAATTTCGGAGTCGATTTCGTGAAAAAAACTTTTAACTACAAAAGGATCAGCATTAAAAACTGTGTCAGATAAGATAGTTTGAAAATGACTTCAGTACTCCTTCATCATTTCATAAAGTTTCTTTAGAAAACGGTACAAAAACCATAGAATGGCCCGCTCCATGTAGTTTTGGAATTTTGTTCACATGTTTTATTGACAATAACTCAATGTTGACTTACTGTGAAACTTTCTAATTTTTATGAGTTCTTTTATATTTTCAGTATACAGAACAAGTTTTTCCTGTCATTATACATCAAAAACTTATTGTTAAAACAGTTTTTTAATTGGAAATCTTTGTTTATTCCATAGTCTTTGGAATAAAAATGTGAAAAAACTAATCTTATTTTCTTCATAATATGTATTCAGAACAAAAAGATGTATCCAGAAATGAAGAGCAAATCAAGCAGAACAAACGAGCAGGTTAATTGAGAAGGAAATGAAAAAAGTAAGCTAATATTATAATTTTAACAGTTTGATAATATTTTTTCAGCTGTTCCCGGATAAAATGGTCGAATGCTTTGTCTCCAGATCATCAGTCAATGGATCAGCTTCTTATAGAGCTGATCTGGATAATTGCCTGCTTTTATCTTAGAGATAATAGCTACTGCAAGGCACCGATCCAAGATGAGCTCAATCGAACTTCGGATGAAAGAATATGGTTTCATAAAATGATAAGGATTCAATATGAATATGACCAAGCAAGAAGAAAGAACTGTCTCCGGTACCAACACCGAAACCACCCAAACTTTTCGTAAGTGTTTTTTTTTTTGAGGTTGAGAGATTGAAATTTTATTTTTAGCCGTCTTCCCGGGAATTGTATCTACCGGAAGGAGCATCTAACAATTACACGAAGTGGACTGTAAGTTTATTTTTAGATTTTTTTGTCAGTTAATAATTTTTGAGAGCTCTCCTTGATCATTAATTTTACAGGCAGCTGAAGTTCAAACCTGGTCAACCATGGTCCTTGTGAAGTCAACAAGCTTACTGGGTACTAAATATGGTAATTTATTTCTTGTTATTCTGTTGTTGTTTTCCGAAAAATCAAACTTTTTCTGGCTTTTTGTGAAATAAATCTTCATTATCAAAGTGTTATTTTGTCGGGTGGTAAATTATTAATTACAATAATTTATTCTTGTCTTTTCCCCCTCTTTCAACTCCACATCTTTAAACCTCTTTCAAAACCACGGAATTCCCGCCGGCGCGCATCCACAAGGTGGTCAACCTCTTGGCGCGATTCCGGATACTTTGAAAATGGCTGCAGCGAGGGGTTTCCTGGTTTTTTTTTTAAATCAAGTTGGATAGAGGTTGCCGACAGGCAACTGTTTCTCTTTTTTAAGGGATTTTTCCCCTTTTTTCCCAGTTTATCTTCCCATTTTTATAAGAATTTTCCCCATTTCCTGCAAAAGTATCCCCGTAGTTTGTAATAATCCCCTCTTCCCAGTTCAGTTCATTGGGAGGAATTCCCTCTGCACGGCGCGGCGAACTCGACGCGTTTTCAACCCAAATTCAAAAAGGGCTGAAAAGTGGTATCTCGAAAACTGAACCGCTGTTTTTTCTAAAAATTTGCTGGAATATTCCGATAGACCTGTTAAACATTCCCAGAAAGTTTCAAGTTGATCGAAATTCTCTAACCTGGTCAACAATGGACAAATGTCCGAAAAAAGAAAAAACGCTGAAAAACTTACTTACTTAGTTACTTAGTCGATCCGTCCTTCGCTCACGAAGTGTGGGCGCGGATCACAGCACACCATGCCTTGCGGTCTTTAGCGATTGTGCTCCAAGAGGTGATCAGTTGCTTTCCTTGTCGGGTTGAGATTTCCTTGCTCAATGAGTCAGTCCATCTCATAGGTGGTCTTCCGACAGGTCGCTTCGTATCTCTCGGGATCCATTCTTGCATCAGGGTTGTCCATCGGCCATCTGTTCTTCTCATCACATGACCTGCCCATCCTAGTTTTCTTCTTTTGACGTAGTCGAGCGGATCGCGGACTTGGGAGAGTCGTCGGATATCTTCTCGGTGTAGATCCCTCTGGCGTTGTTCCGTGAGAGTAATACCAACGAGTCTTCTTTCTAGTGATGCGTGGGTCACTCTGACTCTTTCCGCCAGTGCCTTCGTGAAGGTCCAGGTTTCAGAACCATAAGTGAGAGCCGGGAGGACGATGGAGTCGAAGAGGTTTGAGCGAATCCTGGGGCAGGTGAGAGCATCTGTGGTGTTTTTGATGTTGTTGAACGCTGCCCATGCTGCTCTTCGCCTTCTATGGAGCTCAGGCTCCAGTTCGTTCCTTGTATTAAGCAGTCTACCGAGGTAGACATACTCTTCAACTTCTTCGATGGTGGCGGTGTTGGTGCCATGTTTGATGCAGACCGGATGGTCGCTGGCAAAAGTGTTTTTCAGCACTTTTGTTTTGCTGGTGTTGATTTTTAGTCCTACTTTTTCGCACCTTTCGACTAGTTCTTGAATCATACGGCTTGCAGTTCGGGGGTCGTTAGCGACCAAGATGATGTCATCTGCGAATCTCAGGTGTGTGAGATTCCTGCCGTTGATGCGCGTTCCTGGGGTCGAGTCGTAGTCATCCTCGTGTCCTTTCAGATGGTTCCAGGACATTTGGCTGAAAACGAGCTCGAGGCAAGAAGAGAAGAGGTTTGGCGAGATGGGGTCGCCTTGTCTGACTCCTTTGGTTATGGGGACCTCGACTCTCTTGTGGAACGGCGTGAAGGTGGTAGTGCAGTTTGTATAGCACTCTTTCAGTAGGTTTGTATAGGCGGGTTCTACTCCTTGCTTCTGAAGGCTTTCCCAGATCGCACTCGGCTCAACACTGTCAAAAACCTTGTGGAAGTCGATGAAGACTAGTGTGAGCGGGATCTGGTACTCGCGACCAACCTCAAGGAGTCGCTGGACAGCGTGGATGTGGTCGATCGTTGAGAATGATCGACGGAATCCAGCTTGCTCCACGGGTTGAGCTTCTTCTAATGTTCGCCGTATTCTATTCAGCAGACACTTGGTGAATGCTTTGTAGAGTACGGGAAGCAAGCAGATTGGCCTATAGTTTTCCAGGTTTTCCCTGTCTCCTTTCTTGAAGATCAGGGTGGTTTTTGACGTTTTCCAGGGCCTGGGAACCTTTCCGCTTATCAAATACCTTGAGAATCTGTCCGTTATAGCGGAGATGACATTATCGTGGCAGCATTTAAGAAAATCTGCTGTGATTTTGTCCTCTCCTGCTGCTTTCCCGTTGGGGAACGAGTTAAGAGCAGCCCGGACTTCTTCGAGGAGAAACGGTGGTGGTGTTTCAGCTGAGATGGGTATTGTGAGTACGGGAGGTGGGCGGTTACTACTGAATAACTTCGTGTAGAACTGCTTGATCTCCTGTTCCATCTTAGTCCTTGAAGTGATTCTCTGTCCGGTCGTCGGAGATTTGAGGCATGGGATGAATGACTTGTATTCTTGTATGTCCCTTGCCACCCTTTTCAGGCTTCTCCTTGTGTTTGCGGCATTGAGTAAGCGGGTACTAGCGAACTCTTCATGGTCTTTCTCTACAGCTTCTCGACATTCATCCGACAGTGACTTGAAGGTGGGGTCTGCTCTGTCAGTGAAACGTCGTTTGATCAGAAGTTGTCGAGTTGCCTCCGAAAGTCTGTTGGAAGAGTGATTGGAGGGCCGAGCGACAGCAACATCCTGGAGTTCTTTGAGCATGTTGACAAGGTTGTGGTAATCTTCATCAATGTCTGTGCTCGTTTGAAAACTAGAAGTTGCCGATATTGCCGATGCAATTGCTGGGTCCAATACTCGTTTCGGTGGCTTTCTTTTTTTCACCTGTTCGTGTCTTGCGACACTGGTCTTGAAGTGCAGGTTACTACGAAGTAGACGATGGTCGCTACCATTCGTGAAGGACGGGAGCACTGAGATATCGGTTACAAACTTTCCATTGGCCAGAATATGGTCAATTTCGTGTTTGAACTTTCTATCTGGGCTGATGTGGGTCCATCGTCGGTGGAGTGGTTTTTTGAACTGGGAGTTCATATGCCACAGACGATTTGATTCACAGAAGGTAGCTAAGAGTTCACCACTTTCGTTTCGCGGTTCCATGGCGTGTGTGCCGATGTACCGCTCCGGGTCTTTTCTTGTGCCCATTCTAGCGTTGAAGTCGCCAATGACGAGCTTGTACTTGCTGCGGCAAGACAAGTAGGCTTCTTCTAGGCTATCGTAGAAGTCTGCCAATTCCTCAGGGTCCGAATCAGCTACTGGTGCGTACACCTGGAAGACTGTGCAGCTGAATCGGCCACCTGCTTTGAAGGTGATAAAGCCGAGGCGGTGGCTGAGAAATTTGACTTCTATGATCTTTGGGAGGAGGGTGCTTTTGACTAGGAAGCCGACCCCTCCTGACACGGAAGTGGTATTCCGAGATCCTAAGAAAACTCCGGTCCCGTCTTGATGTACTGAGTGGACTTCCACTTCTCGTTTTGTTTCGGATAGTCCGATGATATCAAACTGAATCAGTTTAGACTCTTCGAGAAGTTCTGCGAGTCGGTTGTTGCTAGCAACAGACCTGCAGTTGAAAGTGCACACTCTTAGATCAATTCTTCTTGTTTTTGGCCGGGTGATCTTGTTCCGTACCTTTTGGCAGACGACGGGTACTCCGAGATTAGATCGCCTCTCTCGACTTGCTACTGAATCTGCCGTATCAGAAGCAGAGGCCGAGTGCGGAGGACTGAGGCAGTTGGTGTTGCTGTTTAGAGCAGAGTTTTGTCTCTTGATACTTCATTATGACTTGCTAAGCCAATGTTGAAGCCGCCCGGTCACAGAGAGTATTCGACGCTACCTCCGACCTGCGTGAGACGGTGTACTTCTCGGCCGAATGAGCACTCCCGGTGTGACGAAATCACCAGGTATGAAGAAGTGGCTCATTCGTTGCCCAGGGTTCGGCACGTGGAGCCTCAGTACAAAAACCCCTGTTCAATATTTATCTATTTTCATGTGTTTTTCTTCCATATTCTGCTCAGATAACTTTTATCAAATTTTAATATTATTTCTAAATTTCCTTTATTTTCAGGTCAAAAAATCAACAAACAACAACAAAAAGCAACAAATAAAGGAGAATTTCAATGAAAATTAGGTTAGTTACGAGAAAAATAATTATTTCCTCTAAAAATGCCGCTTCCAGGTAGACTGACACTTCGTAACCGGCAGAAACATCGATGAACTTGCCTTTTTTCCCTTTGTTCTCCTTTATTTGTTGCTTTTTGTTGTTGTTTGTTGATTTTTTGACCTGAAAATAAAGGAAATTTAGAAATAAATCGCTTAAAATTTGATAAAAGTTATCTGAGCAGAATATGGAAGAAAAACACATGAAAATAGATAAATATTGAACAGTTAGCACAAATACGGCAAGAATAATTTAATTTTCGGTGAAAAACAAGAAAAAAAAATGAAAAACATGGTATTTTGATGAAAAAATCATTCAAAATAACGAAAAAGAAGGAAAAAATGAAAACCGCGCGGCGGAGATTGCGAAAGTCTGTGCCGCAGTTGCGAAGTGGGCGGAGCCACTGCTTCGAGTTTCGCGCCTTTATTTTTTGAATTCTCCGAACGATTTTTTTGAAGCGATAATAGTCGTTTTTCGCTTACTTTGAACCTTAATTTCTCGAAAACTGAACCGCTGTTTTTTCTGAAATTTTGCCAGAGTGTTTCAAATGGTCTGAACTATACGCTCAAAAATTTTGGTGTCGATTGAAACATTTTCATTTGTTTCGACTGAGTATCAAATGCAAAATTTTCTAGGCCACGCGTCGAGTTCGCCGCGCCGTGCTCTGTATCAATAAAGCAGTGCATAGCCAAATTGTGTTGCCTTGTTAGCCTTTTTCAGACTTTTTCTCCATGTTTTTGCCTCGAAAGGGTATAGAACACGACGTGGGGGCCGAAGACCTGGTCGAATCTCGACGGATTATCGATTTTTCATCGATTCTGGACCTCTTGAAAAAAGGCACGTGAAACGCGTCATTTCATCCGAAGACGCTTCATACGAAGCGTTGACGCAAATCTCGCGTCGCTCAAATTGACACTGAAGTGCAACTTCTCCGGCGTTTTAAAGGAATATTATCAAAAAAATTAAAATTCCGTACTTTCTACTTTGTTGGAAATCGCAAAACCTTAATTTTAAGACCGAATTTGAGATTTTTCATGCGAAATTCGAAGTGCTGATACACTTTGAAAGTCAGCATTACAAAAACCGTATCAGCGCTTCGAATTTTGCATTAAAAATCTCAAATTCGGTCTTAAAATGAAGGTTTTGCGATTTCAAACAAAGTAGAAAGTACGGAATTTTAATTTTTCGGTAATTTTCCTTTAAAACGCCGGAGAAGTTGCACTTCAATGTCAATTTGAGCGACGCGAGATAACGTCGATGTATGACACGTTTTACGTGCTTTTTTTTTCTGGCGCTTTTGGCGATGCGGGAGGCTGTGCTGAATTCTTGAATCGTTTTCTGAATTCTTGATGTGTTTTCTGAATTCTTGACGCACTCTTTTCGATCTGCGTATCACTCACTTGCTTTTGTGAAAAATTGAATTCAAATTGATCAATTACAGCACAAAGCTCAAGTCCGCCGTCTCAACTCAACTGAAATGGAGCACGACGGCATTCCGAACCACGAGGAAATGGAGGTGAGAAAGAGGAAAGATGAATTGGCATTGAAAGCGATGCTTGATCTCTTTCGAGTCATCTCAAGAGTAAACCCGCGACAATTAGACATTATGGCTCAGCGTTTCAAAGCGAGAATGATTGAACGGGAAAATGAATTCCAGAGATTGGAAGAGATGTACCTTTGGAAATCAGTAAATCTTCATGAGCTAAAACAAACAATTGAAGAATTACAATTAACAATCGATAATTTGCAGGAGGAGGTGTTGATGACAAGACGACAACAGCCTAGTCTCCCAAATGGAGAAGTTCAACACTCGCCCACCGCAACCACATCAAACGATCTTCAAATGGCAAATATCCTCAAGAATAAAGGAGTTCATTCGGTTAGTAAACTGATTGAAATGTTTGAATATTTCTGGGGAAAGGAAGAAGAACTCGAGGAAAATAAAATAAATTTTCAGAGTGCAAAACTACAAATAGCCAATCTCCAGAGGCAACTACTCGAACAAAAACAACAGCAAAAGCTGACAGAATTGAAGAATGCCGCAACTGAAGAGAAGAATAGAAACTTGGAGAAAGAGCTGGAACAGTTCCAAAATATTATCAACTCGAACTCCTACTCGAGACCTGGTATGATCGGAAGTGGTGAAAGAAGAGAAAATCAGAGACATTTTCAGGATTTGGTAAACCAGTCGACGCAAGAGCGGCTGCCCACGCCGGATCGCCATCCAACGTTTTCGCATTCTCGTGAGTATTCTTTTAACTTTGGAAAGAAGATAAAAACGGGAAGAAAAGTGAATACCTGAGTCCTCGCGTAGAAATTAATAATATAGAAGACGTTCTTACCAAAAGAATCCAGAATTTGCAAGATAGTTGAATGTTGTTATACGAATCTTCTACTCAAGGTTTAATTGTACTTGGGAATATATGGTTCTAAATATTTAATTTCAGATGATATTGTAATTACGCTGTTAGGGGATAAAGGTTCCGAAGAAGTAAAATTGACAGCTAATATTCAAAATGTTCAACATCCAAATAGTCCGGACAATTTAACTCTTCTTGGATACTATGAAGGTCAAGACACAGCAGAACAGCTATCGAAGAATTTGAGTAATGTATTCGAGCAATGGAATAATTTGTCAACCATCACCTACCAGTCCAAAACGAAAGGACTGACCAAAGTTCTCATCAAAAAACAAAATTTTTGGAGTTTTGAAGTTCCTGTCGTCGTTGTTAGGTCATCAAGGACAATCTGCTTCATGTCCTTGTCATCTGTGCAGTCTCCCATGGGTACAACAAGGCAGAGATAAGTTGAATCTGGAGAATTGTGATCTGACTATAATTCCACCAATCCGAACTCTACAGTCTTATGCAGCTGATTCTATTACAGGAGCAAATAGCGTTCGAGCTAATTCTTCTAATCTTTGTTCCATTGAGCCGTCGGACGTATGTATTCCAACATTCCACATATTCACAGGTGTCTACGACGCATACTTTGATGACTATTTGATCGGGGAAGCAAATAGGAAAGATCTGAATGATTTGAAAAAAGGATCAAAGCTAACCAGTCAAAATGATACATTTAGAGAACAGAAAAAGGAGTTGGCGGGAATGGTGAAAGGAGAGAAGCTGAAGGAGGAGGATATCTCAATTTTGAACAAGGCAGTGGAAGAAGCATTGTGTTCAGTTACAGCGTATAACCTGATTATGAAGAATCCTGTCATTCATCTGAAGCATCCAGTACAGCTATATGAAGCTGACACGTGCATAGTCAATCATTTATCCAAGTCTCGAAGAATGGATTAATGGATCAACTGCTCCGACCGTAATCCCGGTTTCCATTTTCTTGCGTAGCCATCTTTGCACCAGAAATCAAACAGGAGTTGTCTAGATAAAACGTCGTTTGGAAATGCACAAAGTGCAGAAAGTTGTCATTTGGAGACCATCAAGCTTTAGCAGTCCTTGCTTTAACGCAGCTCAATGATCAAGTTAAGGAAGTTTCTGAAAAATTACAAAAGATCAGAGATGATCGGGTAGAACTCGAAAATTTGATTCAGAAATCCACCGGTAAAACAAGAAGATCTTTAGAAACAGCTTCCGATCGATTGGTAGTGACCCATGTTCGTGGTACCAAACCCATACTGGAACTCAAATCCGGAAAATTCTTCGAAGGGAGAATATCGATATGATTATGAAGTTGTTCGATGACACTACAAAAAATCAGAACTTTAAAGTGTCTTAATGGGCTTGCTGAATTGATGACTGTTTTGGGAAACAAATATTTCTCTCAATCAGAAATCGAAGAAGTCGAAGATATTGTGAAAACGTTTGGAAGAAATATGCAGCTTTGTTTTCCGAAGAGAAACATCACGCCGAAGCTTCACATCATCCTCTATCATGTGGTCCCACATCTTCGTCTTCACAACTCTTGGGGAGAACTTCGGAACAGTCGATTGAGCATCTGCACTCTAGATTCAACGCCTTGAAGCGACGCTTTAGTTGTGTTCGGAATGTAGAGGTGAAGGCAAGATTGATTGTTGAAGAATTGGGTATTAGAACATGGCTACATGATTATGGAGTTCTGGATTAGTGTAAGAAACATAGTATTAATGAAAAAATTAACCTAATTTCAGATTCACAGGAACTACCTAATCTCGAATTGATACATTTACTAGAATATATAAATTCATAGACCTATTAGATTTGTTGTTGCGCAGAGAAATCAAAGATAATTTGGCAAGAAGGAAATTGGGAAGAGAACGTTTTTAGTTTAAATGATAGACTGTAACTAAGGTTTCAAAATTAAAAACTTGAAATAGAAAAAAAAACAAATTAATGAGTTTTTTCTTTTTGTTCATAAAAATTATTTGCAAATATATATGAAAAACCAGCAAAAAGTTTCGAACCAAATCGAACGTTTTTGACGAGGCGGCGCGCATGAATAGGGAAAACGAAGTAAAAAATACTTTCGTTTCTGCCCTGAATAGGTCCATTTGAGAAAAAATTCATTTATTAGGTTTCTGTATTTAAGGTGTATATTAACATTATTTTTTATTTCTTTTCCAATGTTCTCTGATCATCAAATTCCAGTATTCTTTCTTTTTGCAAAAAGAAAATTTTGTTTCCCATTCAAGAAACTGTTTCCCAGAAGAGCGGTTTGTGATTGTTTGTTCATCTATACCTTTTCCTCTCTATTCCCATGTTTGCGTCTCCATCTCTCTTCTTTTGAAAACCAGAAGAAACCGATTCATTTCCATTCATCACTGTCCAATGAGGTGGTGGTATTTCTTTTAGGCTCCTTGCGTAGGTGGTCGTTTTTTATGATTTTTTCTAATGAATTTTATTCTTTTTATTTATTATTTCTATGCTTGGCTGATTGTGGTCAATTATGAACGGTGAGTAGATTTAGTTTTTTAAAAAAAATAAAAGTTTTTTACTTCTGTTCTAAATGCTCTTCGCCGGAGAGATGAAGAACTTGTGTTCTAATAAGATATTAATGTTTTGAATTCAGATGTGAACAAACCAATCAACGGATGTCGAGTTCACATTGAAAAAATTGAAAGAACAAATTGACCATGGATACCAAATGAATTGCACGAAGTCTTCCATCATGCATACCCCCCGAATTTCAACAAAACGTAAGTTAATCTAAAAATTAAACCTAAATATAAAGTTGATGGAAGGTCCCATTTCAGGACGAGAATTCCCGAATTGGATACCAAACAATACAAAGTCTGGACGATCATATCAACCCGATTTGGGATAAAAATCAAATCTGCCAGAGTTTATGAATTTTAAATAAATTTTCAACTATCTATTTTAAATATTCACATGAAATACAGCGTATACAAAAAAGGGAAATTCGGTGCGGAGGAGTCAATTACCACAGATTTTCAGCTGTTCTCTACTAAATTTCGTAGATCATTCAAATACAATATACAAAAATAACATTCCGAATAAAAAAGACGTTTCTCAATAGTGGGTGTGTGATACTGAATTGTTTTCTCAGCCATACTTTTCTCTACCCTTTTTCTTTCACAAATAGTGAAATAAAGTGATGAACACGAAATATATTTAATTGGACTTACTCCCACGCATTTCTAGACTCCGAGCACTTAATAGAACGAATCGTACTTCAATTGGTAAACAAGTTCAGGGAAGACTTAAGGGTAGCACTTCTTTTTTTTCGACATTTATTGTTTTTTTACACTTCTATTTTTTTACTCTGACTCTTTTGAGGTTATTTTTCTTTGAAAATGAAAATAAAGGCGATTTGAATATTTACTAAAAAGTGATACTTTAAAAAAAAACGGTACATGCCTCATAAAGGGCGATCTTTGATCACCGCCCTTTCCCTGTCGCCTCTCTTTTTCTTTCTCTTTTTAATTTGAAAGAGCTAATGTATTCTCTGCCTGTCTCACTCGATCACCATCCCTGTCTTTCTCTCTTTCTCTTCTCCATAACCTCCAAATTCTTTTTCATCCTCCTCATTCCGGCGAGGTGTCGGACGAAAAATGTTGCGCGTCGCCTTTCGCGTCGCGGCTTTCCTTCTCCCTCTACCGACTGCATTCTCACCTCTCACACTCTTATGAGGTTGTGAAGTATTCTTTTGGCTCCTTGTGTAGGTGGTCGTTTTCTATTGATTTTTTCTGATTTATTAATATTCATTATTCTATTTTTTCTTTTCGTGGATGATAAGGAAAGGTAAGTACATTTAGTCTCACTTTTTCTATATTTTCTGAAATTCTAGTTTTCTTAATCTGAAAATTGGGACTATTAGTATTTAGTTTGATTTTCATTGGTTATAGGTCCTAAATATTAATCTACAATTCATTAAAAAAAATATTCCAGAGTAATAAATGAGTGTGCCGGCTGGACATATAGCTTCATCGATCTGGGTAGCGGAATAGGCCAAATTGTGTCACTCATGTCGACCGTTCAAAATTCAATGTTATAAAAATTCAAAGTTAGTAAGTTGAAAAGAACAAAATACGGAAAACAAATTTTTATTTTCAGTCTAATGGCTCATGGGGAAAAGACACAACAGAGTTGATTTATCTGGATCATCTTCTTTGTCATTAATTTCAAGTTTTGTGAAGAATTATTGGTAACAGTGCGGATCCTACTCACGGCGTGTACAATTGGATTGTGTATAATATCTTCCAAGCCATTCTATTGATCTGGAAAAATTGTAAGAAGTGGAATAAAAAAATATTATATGTTTTTCGATTGATTAAAAAAGTTAAATTTTCTAAAATAAACTTATTATTATTTTGACTTTTTTCGAAACAAGAAGAGGGAAAATAGCTGCGTCTCACTCTCTACCACTTCAGCCCACCGCAGCTGTCCTTCCATCACTCACTCTTATGGGGTGGCGCGCGTAACATGTTTAACGTTGCGCTCCGCGATCCGGCCTTCGAGGCCGCAGGGAAAGGGCGGTGATTGAGGGTGGCCCTTTATGGCGCGTGTTCCGCTCTTTTTTTGTAATTTAGAGACGCGTCATTTAGGTATCAGAGGTATTCAAATCAACTTGTTCAGTAAATTAATTTTTTTGGAACAGTTCCAAATTTTTCTTTTATGAACGACCCGCTCCCTTATCAAATAAAATTGAAATGGTAGTCCATTTCTTACTGTCTGCACTTTTTGCCATTGTCATGATTGTCGGCAGAAAAGTCTTTGATCTCGAACGCTTTGTTTGTGTTCCGTAGAGGACATTGGTTGAGTCTTCTTCTTCCTTTTCATCGTCTTCTTGATGAGTCACGTTGGTCGCAGCGGGTTTTATCGTTGGCCTCGTTTTTTGAATCTATAATATTTGACTTCAGTGGCCGGCTTGACTGATGGTGATTCATCTCTTGTAGGGCAAACTTATTTACATGTGGTGTTTTTTGTTACACAAGTGTTACGCTGGTTCAGTGGTTGAATTTTATTTATTTATTAAAGAAATAAAGTAAAACAGTAATAATGGGAAAATAGGGAACAGGAGAATTAAGAGCGGTAGATTTCAACATATCCGGTCCTGTTCGCTCAGATCCTTTAAGTGGCGGAACGCCATTCCGATGTTGCAATAGACATTTATTTGAATTTCATTGTTGTAATTGTCTTTTAATTGGAGTGCGACGCCATGTGCAAATAGTAGGTGCTCGTTTAAACGTTTCCATAATTGGAACAAGTTCTGGTTTGAATGTTCCTTTTAGAGTCGTGGTGACTCACCGCGACAACAAGTAAGGCAGCTGGATTCTTTGCAGGTTTAGAGACTTCTGTTTCTTGTTCGGAGTTCATCAGGACGGATAGTTCTTCCTCGACTTTGATTATTTCATTCAAGTCTGACAAGATGGTCGCGATTGACCATTCTTCTGTGAATTCGATTTCCTTCTTGTAGGCCGATCTTCGGATGTTTTTAGAGAACTTATCCATAATGATCTCCTTCATTAGTCGATTGTCCAATGTCTCTTTCAGATTTTCCAGTTTTTTGATGATGCATGTCATCCTTTCGGATAGAGCACGTTGCTCTTTGATTGACTGATCCTTTGCTGTTCAATTCCACAACTATTGTCTCGATGTCCGCATATTTGTGTTGTAGAAGTGATATGCATCATTATTATCATAATTGATTTAGAGTTGTTTGATCAATTGGAGGGCGTCTCCATTGACTGAATCTATCAAGTATTTGAACTTGTATATTTTGGGCATCTCCACTTTGTGGACCAATTCTTCGAAGAATGATCAGAAGTTGTTCCAATCCCATCTGTTCCCGGAAAATGTTGGTATCTTCATTGCTTTTAGACGAGATATTGGATCTTGCTGCTGGATGCTTGTCCTTCTTCGAATCGTCTGCTCCAGTGATTGTTGATCAATTTGTGCACTTGTTCGTTTAAATTTTTGTTGAAGTCTCGTCAGTACAGCATTGAAGTCATCATCGTTAGCATCTGCTATCTCGTCGATTTCTCTTGCAAGTGCCATAGTGTGTTTACTGGAGTTTTTTTCTTTAAATAATATGTTGATGGCAGCATTCTAAAATGAATTTTTATCGAGATTCTTGTTATATTTATTAGAAAACATCTATAAAAATAATCTGTTTTCTTCTTACCTTTCATATTTCACAACGAGAATAAATAGATGGATAAATATTAATAGATCAGAAAAAAATCAAAAAGAAGAGACCACCTACACAAGGAGCCTAAAAAAGAGTCACCATCTCATATGGCTGTGAGGAGAAAAAATGAATTTGTTACCCAGCGAAGAAAGGAGAACACTGGCGCTAAGTGGACATTACATTGTGATGTCTGCTTCACACTCTCTCGCCACCCGATCTATTCTAATTGTTATTTGAAGAGAGGAGAGACTCTAAAAGGACAAACAAATGACAATGGTTGAAAAGGGAGAGAAAGAAAAGTATGACTAAAGATAGAATCGTCCTTGTTTCATGGTGTTCGTAATGCGTCACCGACTTTTTTTTCTTTTTTTTTTGTATTATTTTTCCAAAGAAAATATTTGCGTCAATTGAAAATTTATTTAACTTTATAACTTTAAATAACAGAAATTTTTATAATCAAAATCATAGAATACATGTAGGTATTTTAAAAAATTGGGAATTCTTCAAAGTTTTTGTGCTCGAATACTTGAAGACCATCAACATTTTTGAGCTTCTTGGTTCCTTCTGGAAAGGATGAACTGATTCATGATGAGCTGAAATAAAAAATTTCTAGAGAGTTCCAAGAATTGTCGAATATATGATAACCCCAAAACTAGACTTTAGCGAACACTGGTGTAAGGCTAGGCTTCGGTCCGTTCAAGAACACAAAACCCAATCCTTGAAATACAGTACCGTTCAAAAGTTTATAGAAAAAGTGTTATCAGTTGATTTTCGGCCATTTTGGTCATTTTCAGGGGTCTGGAGCTCAGCTCTCATGTTTCCGATCACTCTGAAAATTTTTGGGAGTATAAAACAAACCTAAATTAACAACTTTGCATTCACAGAATTTTTTTTTAAATGTCTAGTTTTTCAGCTATGCGACAGTATCAGAAACACACTTGTTTTTTTCAGGTTTTCAGTGCAAAAACGGCCAAAAATGACCGAAAAAGGGGTATGCTTCAGAAAACGCGAAATAGCAGAAAAAATAAGAACTTTCAAAAAATTCTGTGAATGCAAAGTTGTTAATTTAGGTTTGTTTTATACCCCCAAAAATTTTCAGATTGATCGGAAACTTGAGAAACGAGCTCCAGACGCCTGAAATTGACCAAAATGGCCGAAAATCAACTGAAAACTATTTTCTATAAACTTTTGAACGGTGCTGTATTTAAATCGCCTTCGTTTTCATTTTCAAAGAAAAATAACCTCAAAAGAGTCAGAGAAAAAATATAGAAGTGTTCAATAACAAAAAAAGATCGGTACATGGGTCATAAAAGGCGGCCTTTGATCACCGCCCTTTCCCTGTCGTCTCTCTTTTTCTTTCTCTTTCTAATTTGAACTTTTGAACGGTACTGTACTTACCGGAAAGTGAGAAAAATTAAAAATAAGATCTACACAAATCAAAAGAATAAAATTATAACTAAAAGGAGTAATTATTGGAATCATCAAGTTTTACAAAAACAAACTCTCCGTCTCACACACCACTGGAATGCAGCGGAATCGAGTTTAAGACGTAACTTCTTTATTGATAAGACTCCATCAAGGATTCGATATCATCATTCTTAATTTCCCTATTTCACTTCCCCAATTTTCTCTACCATACTCAATAATTATTTAAAAAAAAGGTCTACTTACTCTCTTGACTTTGAGTTCATTTCTGTCCATTTTTGGCGCTCTCATTTCCGACTTGAAAAAACCGCATTTTGTCTCTCATAAGCTCTTCTTGTTTTGTTTTTTCGTTCTTCATGCAGAACGATACTTCTCAAGTACTGTAAGCTTTAATTAATTTTATGTTATTATGATCGTGACTTACTGCGCAGATTTTCATTTGAGAAGGCAACTTCTGAATGGAAACGTCCCAGTTGACTTTATCCCTATGCGGTCTGCATAAAAAACACATGAATTCAATATTGTGATACAGTACCGTTCAAAAGTTTATAGAAAAAATTGTTTTCAGTTCATTTTCGGCCACTTTGGCCACGTTCAGTCGACTGGAGCTCAGCTCTCATGTTTCCGATCACACTGAAAATTTTTGTGGGTATGAAACAAACTTAAATTAACAACTTTGCATTCACAGAATTTTTTGAAACTTCCTAGTTTTTCAGCTATGCGGAGTTTTCTGAGACACGCCTGTTTTTTTCACGTTTTCAGTGCAAAAATGGCCAAAAACGGCCGAAAAGGGGTATGCTTCAGAAAACGCGAAATAGCAGAAAAACTAGGAAGTTTCAAAAATATCTGTGAATGCAAAGTTGTTCATTTAGGTTTGTTTTATACCTACAAAAATTTTCAGAGTGATCGGAAACTTGACAGCCGAGCTCCAGCTGCCTGAAAATGACCAAAATGGCCGAAAATCAATTGAAAAACACTTTTTTCTATAAACTTTTAAACAGTACTGTACATATGTACCACTGGAAAGCAGCGGAATCGAATTTAAAACGTAACTTCTTTATTGATAAGACTCCATCAAGGATTCGATCTCATCATTCTTAACTTCCCTATTTCACTCCCACAATTTTCTCCGCCAAACTCAATAATTAAAAAAGGTCTACTTACTCTCTTGACTTTGAGTTCATTTCTGTCCATTTTTGGCGCTCTCATTTCCGACTTGAAAAAACCGCATTTTGTCTCTCATAAGCTCTTCTTGTTTTGTTTTTTCGTTCTTCATGCAGAACGATACTTCTCAAGTACTGTAAGCTTTAATTAATTTTATGTTATTATGATCGTGACTTACTGCGCAGATTTCCATTTGAGAAGGCAACTCCCGAATGGAGACGTCCCAGTTGACTTTATGCTTTCATCTCATTTACAAATTTTAAATTCTGAAAAAAAAAATTTTTCAGGAAAAAAGAAACTAAATTTATTTACCTTCATAATTCACAAAATAAACAGAAAAATAAATAGAGTACATTAGTAAAAATCAATAAACAAACGACCACCTATGCACAAGGAGCCAAAAGAAAAGGAGACACCGCCTCATAGGAGAGCGAGGGGAGAGAATGAATTTGTTGCCCAGCGAAAGGAGGAGAAAACCGCATTGCACCTGCTTCACGCTCTCTCGTCATCTGACTCAAAGCGTCATTAGGAGAAAGGAGTGAGAGAGAGAGAGGCTCAATGAGGACTGGTTTCAAACAAATGAAGACGGGGAGGGTGAGAGACGGGAGTGAATAAGCTGTCATGTGTATTGGTGAGAGGAAGAGAACGAGACAACTATTCACATTAATGTCTAGTCATCGAAAATGATTCTTTCAAACTGCAAATTAAATTATATATTTGAGAAAAAGAATAGAAAGAAAAGAATGAATGAACAATATAATTCGAAAGTCAAAATTTATACTATTTCCGAAACTTAAATTTGAATTCCCAGAACAAAAATCTCAGAAGATGAAAGTGTTCAAATTAAACGAAGAAAACATTTTCTTATAAAAAAGCTACTCACAAGATGAATGAGTGGAAATATTTTTTGGAGAATCCTGTTTTTTTAAATATATTTTTTTTGAAAAAATTGTGTGTAAAATTGTAAAAAAAACTTTAAATAACTAAAGCAACGTACATTCGCGCTTTCTCCAAAAACATCTTCAGAGTGCTTCATCGAAATGGGCTCATATTTGGCATATGGTTATTAATATCCGAGATCTTAAATACCATAACTGTAGCTTACGGGATTACTGTAGGGTTACTGTAGATAAAGTAACCAGTTGCCTGTGGCAAGAAACCTAACTCATCAAGCTTCCCGTGTAGACGCAACGATGCCCCGTTCGCCTACCACGAATGATGTTTATTCAAGGCTCGCGTGGTGTCCTCTTAACCCGGATTGATACATTTCGGACAAATGCACTTATAGAGAAAATAATTTTATTTTAACTTTAAAAAACAAATTGGAATTAATAAAACTATGTTGGCTGCACATTAGAAGGGAAATCAGCCACCGATTTGTTCCTCCACAATATTGTAGTATTCTGTTTCCAATAACTAGTAGCTTTATCCGCCATTCTGCAGCTGTCGAAAAGGAATCTAAAAAGAAAAATTATCAGAAGCTAAATCAAAATTGAAAATCAAAACTAACCGCAAGGTTTCAACTTTAACTCCTTCCTTGTTTGCGTAGATATTCTTGAGCATTGGTGTTGTGACCGTAACACGGAACTTGACATCGACCTGCTATACAATCAAAGATTACTTTTTTCTATTGTTTAATGTTGACTATTGGCCTCAAGTTTCTAGTGAACATGAAATGATTTTTTTTTTAATTATTATTCGGAAAGCAATTTTTGTTATTCGGAAATTATGGAAAATGTGAAACGAAATGTGCTTACCTTTCATATTTCACAACAAGAATAAATGGCTTAACTAATAATAATAATAATAATAATAATAATAATAATAATAGATCAGAAAAAATCAAAAAGAAGAGACCACCTATACACAAGGAGTCAAAGAAGACCTCACCACCTCATAGGAGAGCGAGGGGAAAGAATGAATTTATTACACAGCGAAGAGAGAAGAACACTGCAGTGCGGGCCGCTACGTGGACATCAAACTGCGATGCAATGTCTGCTTCACACTTTCTCACCGCTCGATCAAAAGCGACAGGAGAGCGGAGAGACTCTACAAGGAGTGGTGTCGAACAAATGACAATAGATAAAAAAGGGGACAAAGAAAAGTATGACTAAAAACATCATCAAGCTTGTTCCATGGTTTTATACAAAAATTGTTGCGGTAATTCAAATTTTTCTCAGATTTCTACTTTCGTTTTTTAGCACTGTATTATTTTACAACTCTTTGGAAAACTATTATCAAATTGTTTATTTAATCATTTTTCCACACAAATTATGGCGTCCAACTTGTCGAATGGAAGCTTTCCGCGAGGACCATACGGGAATCTGACGCATTCCGGAATGTAGCAGTTCACCAATTGTTTGGCAATATCGTCCAAGAAGAAAACGACTTCCATGTGTTCGGTGGTGTTGTTCCGGTTACTTTGATAGTTCCTTTCACTCATTTCAGTCTTGATTAGCTTCATTGACCTCGGGAGAACTTCAATCCAGTCAAGAACTTCACGAAATCTTCTGAAATTCAACTTATTTCTTTGAAGCATTACGATTAATCTCACTAACCCTTACCAGCAGTGAAATTGTAACCGTGGATGACAATGAATCAACAAAATTTTTTTTGATCGAGCTCGAGTCCTTGTTCTTGATTGCAACGGTTAGGTCAGCGAAGAACTTCCGAGCATCATCAAGTTTCGATGCGGTGACAACTCCGGCGAAGAGAAACAGAAGACATAGAATTGACCTCATCAAATTCCAACAACCCTAGCGACCCAAAGAGCAACAGGTCCAATTGTTTTTTTCTCGTTCCGTCTGAATCTGAAAACGAAACATAGTAAAATGGTCTATATTATTTGAAACTCACTAGAAGACGAATCCAATTGAAAAAAAATAATAGAAAAATAAATTGAATACATTAGCAAAAATCAAAATACAAAAGACCACCTATACACAAGGAGTCAAAAGAAAACGGTCACCATCTCATAGGATAGCGAGGGGAAAGAATGAATTTGTTGCCTGCGAAGGGAGGAATGAATTGATTGCACAGTGGAGAGACGCAGGTGTTTGCAGTGAAGCGCTGGGAAACGGCGCATAAATTATTGGAAACATTTTTTGGTTTTTTGACTCTGGGAACGAGAAACATTGAATTTTTATGGAAATATCAAAGAGCAAAGACCAGTTACCGTATACCAAATAAATATTTTTCTCAAACCTTTCCAAAAAAATTCAGATCTGTAAGAAAAAATATAAAGCGTTCCAATTAGAAGAAGAAAACATTTTCCTACAAAAAAGCTACTCCCAAGGTGAATAAGTGGAAATATTTGTTGGAAAACCCTGTTTTTTTTAAATAAAAACTTATTATGAAAAAAATGGTGTAAAAAGCTTTAAATAACTAAATGAACGTATGTTCGAGCTTTCTCCAAAAACATCTCCTGAGTGCTTCATTGAAATGGGCTCATACTTGGCATATGGTTACTGATATCCTAGCTCTTAAATATCATACTTTAGCTTTCAGGATTACTGTAGGGTTACTGTAGATACAGTAGCCAGTTGCCAGTGGCAAGGCCCCAAACTCATCAAGCTTCCCGTGTAGTCGCAATTTATGCATAAAAATATTTATTTTAAAATAAAAAACACATTGGAATTAATAAAACGATGTTGGCTTTGTTGAGCACATTAGAAGAGGTCAGCTCCTATTTGCTCTGCGTAAACTTCCACAATATCTCGCCAGAGGGACTGCATGCAGGCTTATGAAGGTGAATGTAGAATACGCCTGCCGTTCTAAATAGAAATTGTTTAATGCGAAACATGATTCAAACTTGGAAACTCACGGCAAAATTCTGCTGGTATGATTTTTCGCGAAAACTAGACCAAAGTTTTGTAGAACGGGATGTTGTCATCATATGCTGGTTCTGCATTGAAGTTTGTTCTCACACAGACTTGGCCAACATTCTTGATAGCTCTGAGAAGAATGCTGCTATCAAGACTGTGTCGTCTTCTGTAATAATATCATTTTCAGTATCCTTAATAATTTGAAATTAAAATACTAGCCAACTAGTATACTTTTCTTTAATTGGTTAACTTCGAAAAAGGTTTTTTGAAACAAACTCTCACGGATTTTTTGGTGCTCAATAATTGAAAACAGTTTTATCAATTAAAAACTTACTCAAGAATCACATCGACCCAGGCTCCTAATAGAATAGGTTCCCCTGATTGGTTTACAACGGTCCACAGTTTAAAAATGCAACACCGGCAGAAGTGAGAATCTTTCCAGAATATCGACCGGCTGGCATCATACTGATAACCAATCCGTTAAAGAATCCAGGTATCTGCAAACAATTTATCCCGACATTAAGACCACATAAATATTGACTTACATGTTCTCTTTTCGGTTGTTTCAACAATTCCCTCGGTGTGAATTTCATTAGTTCTCCGTTTTTCATCATGGTGTTTTACCAATGGGGATATCGACGAAAAGTCTTTCATATTTCACGAAAATAATAAATAGATCAGTAAATAACCAGCAGAAAATAATAAATCAGAAAAAATCAAAAAGAAGAGACCACCTATACACAAGGAGTCAAAAGAAAAGGGGTCACCATCTCATAGGAGAGCGAGGGGAAAGAATGAATTTATTACACAGCGAAGAGAGGAGAACATTGCAGTGCGGGCCGCTACGTGTACGTCAAACTGCGATGCAATGTCTGCTTCACACTCTCTCGCCACCCGATAAATTCGATGCGTCACTTGGGGAAAAGAAAGAGACTCGACAAGAAGTGGCGTCAAACAAATTGCAATAGATAAGAAGGGAGAGAAAGAAAAGTATGACAAAAACATAGATCTTGTTCCATGGACAAAAATTGTGGCGGGAGTTCAAAATTTTCTCAGGTTTTCTACTTTCGTTTTTTAGCACTGTATTATTTTGCAACACTTTGGAAAACTATTATCAAATTATTTATTTAATCATTTTTCCACACAAATTATGTTTCAATTCTTTAGTGAAAAAATCCTTGACAGCCTTGATTTGGTGGTGGATTTTTGGATAACTTCGATATCCAGTCAAGAACTTCACAACATTTTCTGAAATTCAACTTATTTCTTTGAAGCATTACGATTAAGCTCACTAACCCTTTCCGACGTTGCAGCCATGGATGGTGAATAAATCAACACATTTTTTTTAAATCGAGTTCTGTTCCTCGTTCTTGATTGCGATGGTTAGATCGGAGAAAAAATTGCGAGCATCATCAAGTTCGGATGAGTTGATGAAGATAACTCCGACGAAGAGAAACAGAAGACATAGAATCGACCTTATCAAATGCCAACAACCCAGCAACAGGTCCAATTGTTTTCTTCTCGTTCCGTCTGAGAACGAAACATAGTAAAATGGTATATAGTATTTGAAACTCACTAGAAGACGAATCCAATTGAAAAAAAAAATAATAGAAAAATAAATTGAATACATTAGCGAAAATCAAAAAACAAACGACCACCTATACACAAGGAGCCTAAAGAAAACGGTCACCATCTCATAGGAGGGCGAGGGGAAAGAATGAATTTGTTGCCTGCGAAGGGAGGAATGAATTGGTTTCACAGTGGAGAGACGCAGGTGTTTGCAGTGAAGCGCTAGGAAGAAGCGGCATAAATTCTTTGAATAATTTTTTGGTTTTTTGGTTGTGGGAACGAGAAACCTTGAGTTTTTATGCAAATATCAAAGAGCAAAGACCAGTTACCGTATACCAAAAAATATTTTTCTCAAACCTTTCCAAAAAAATTCAGATTTCTGTAAGAAAAAATATAAATTTCGATCAACTATTAACATAAACATCAATTTTATTGCAGAAAAAAAAGAATTGAAATTTTTAAAGGAACTGTTATCGCGGCACACTTGCGATAGGCGGAGCCGAGGAGAACATGTACTTTTCATCATAGATGATATCTGCTGCGCTCGATTGAGCACAATTCTGATGGTTGATTGTCCAAACACTTTTCCTTCTGCTTTTTCTGTGTTGAAGACTTTTATTTTCACGGTTTCTTGTCCTTTATTTGGCAATTCCCATCTTCTCTGCAGATCCGTTGTGATGTAAGTGGTGTCTGCTCCGCTGTCCATCATTATGGATATTTTGTCTCATTGTTTCAATTTTTCGTTGAGAGCCATTGCTTTGAAGCTGGGAATGTAGCCGCTTGCCGACCCTCTTTCCGATTTGTCATCTTTTCTTTTCCAGCGTTGACCAAAATCTTTTAAAGCATCCGGAAATACAAATCTCGATGTCGACAGCGGGGACAACGGAGAAGCTGAAAACAGATATGGCAGTAAGATATACTTCCTTCGATTATTGTGAGATTGTAACCCCGCAATTGTGCAGATACGGTAACGAAAAATAGAAAAAGTGGTCACGGATTGCTTCAAATTTTTGAAAGAGCATTTTTGGGACAGCAACAGTATGTTCACTTTTTGTAAAAGATCAAGGAAGATACAGTAGGATGAAGTTTCCAAAAAAGTGAAGTTTTTCAAACAGCTCCCTCAAGCTTTATTGGCAATAACCATTCCTAAAATTGAACTCACCTTGTGCTTGCTACGAGTGATTTTCCAACACTAACACACGATAATCCTTTGATATGTCTTGCACCCAAGTCTCAGCGGTAATGAGATGGAACACCTGAATAATGAAGTATAACAAATGAATTGAGTTATTTCATTTCTATTTCATGTTTGTTAATTCTGAAATTTGAGAATAGTTGTTTGAAAAGCAAAAAAAGAAGATGGTAGACAATGAATATGTATGAAAATTAAAAAAATATTTTGGGAAGGTATACTGTAACAAAAGAAAACGTTTTTCAAAACTTACATGTCGCAGATCATCACTCTTATGAACTGAAAGGGAATTTACCCCCTTTGTGGTGGAGTATGTATTGCTCCGGGTAAATGTTTACCTTCTCCCTGAAAATTAAAAGAACTCAAGTTTAGAAAAAATAACTTTTAAATTACCTTTGATAATTAGAAGACCAATCCAATTGATGAATAATAATAGAAAAAGAAACATAATCGATTAGCAAAAATCAATAAACAAACGGCCACCTATGCACAAGGAGCCAAAAGGAGTCACTACCACATAGAAGAGTGAGGGGTGATAGTGAATAGTACCCAGCTGGTTGGAAGGAGAAAGGAGAAAGACACGCTACGCGTTGTGGTCTGCGTCGCGGTCCTTCCCCCTCACCTCGCTGGCCTTCTGCCAGCTATGTAACTCATTCATTCTCATTCCTCACCCTCCTATGAGATGGTGACTGCTTTTTTGACTCCTTGTGTATAGGTGGTCTTTCTTTATTGATTTTTTCTAATCTATTACTTTATTTTTCTATTCTTCTTCTTCTATTATTCAATGATTCTTCGATTGGTTTTTGCAATGGATTATTTTGTGTAAAGGTACGTTAAAATTTCGATTTGTACATCTTAAACTATATCGTTTTTTCAGGAAGGAGGTGAGGAGACACCTTCAAAGATCACTTCAATTGGTTGACTGGAACGATTTCCCTCTGTTTGTCGAAACCGAAAGAGAGCTTCGCAGTCGTTATGCATCCGAACCCATTCTCCAGTATTTCCCGAGAATCACTATTTCGGAGGTTGTGTTCGAAACGATGGAAAGCAAATTCAAATTCTCGAACATCACGGAGAACGCAAAAGACATCATCCCAGCCTACTGCCACATTTCGAAGGACATAAGTACGGCCCATGTTCCGCTTTCGTTGACTTTTAAGAATACGGATCGGAACATTACCCTACTAGTCTTAAGGAATTGGATGACGAATGCAGTAAGGACAAATATGTCGTGAGTTTTTTCTAAATTTTAAGTCAAAATAATTATAAACTTTTTTCAGATCAAATGCACGTGTCACAGCCAGGAACCGATCGTCAACTGTTGGGAGAACAAGGATTGTCCTTGCTACCAGATGAATGTGAGATTGGCCAGAGTGCAAAGAGAGGATAGAGGAGTCAGTTTTTATGGGACAACTAAATTTGTGAGTTTAGAATCAGCTATATTAAACTTTCAATGATTAAAATTATTTTCAGAAAACCGGAGCTCCTATCTTGCTGAAGGATGGACATTTCTCGAAGACATTTGGATTTGCTTGTTCCGAACTTTGTGGTTGCAAGGCCCAATGTACGAACAACGTCTTCTTGTTGCCAAATATGAAACTCAATAAGTTCGAGCTCGTCCGAGAAGATAGCTTGGCTGGTTTCAAAGTTAGAGCCTTAAACCAGATTCCAGCCGGTAAGTGAACCAATTTCTTTCTTTCTCAAATTCTATATTTTCTAGGCACACCGATCGGGGAATTCACCGGAGTCATAACGCATACCGATAGATTTAACAAGGATCGGAATTCTATGAGCAAAAGTGGCACATTGACCCGTTCAAAATTGGAAATGTGGTCCGGACACTAAACCACAGCCTGCCAGCCGAATACGACCCTGGTGAGAGTCTTCCAAAAAGGATTCTCACCATCCACTCTCCGCCTCCTAAATGTCACCACGGAGGACGTCTTCCCGGGGAACGAGGTAATTATTCATAAAAATTCATTAGCAATATTAATGAAACGTTTTTAGAACACATTGGATTATGGGGAATGCTACCTGGAGCAACAACTGAAATTTTGCTTGTGTCAAACGCCATCATGCCTATTCAATGTGAACGGAGTTAATATGTCCCAGGCAGAGGTAATAAATTTAGTTTATTGTTTTTTAAATAATTTTAATCGTTTCAGATAGAAGAGGAAGTCAGTTCGAATCATGCCGAGCAGTTCAAGCTCATGAAGAAAAATGTCTTGGACATTAAAATTATTTATTTTTGTCCCTTAATAAAGTTTGTATTTTTGATTGTTTTCCTTATTTATTGTTTAGCCAGAAAAAGATGTAGAACATGAAAATCCTGTTTCTACCGAAATTCCATTCCGTGGTTCATTTCCATAACAGTGTTTTTTAGATTTTCGGTCAGTTTGAGGATTTTTTAAGCTTCTGGATCTCGGCTTCCAGGTTTCTGATCACTTCGAAAATTTTGGAAAGAGTGAATCAATCTAAATTTTAAATTTTGCATTCACATAATTTTTCTTTGAAATTTTCTAGTTTTTCAGCTATTTTATGACTTCTGAAATAGTTCCATCCAGGAACTCCGAATAATTTGGAAAAGTATTTTTAAGGAAGCCCTGATAAAACCGCTTCCTAACAAGTTCTAAGTTTGGTAATTTGTCCCAATTTTTAAACTTTACAGGACAAGGAGGTAATTTCAATGAAGCAGAAATATTTCTTCGTAGCTCTACAGAATCCACTATATCAACTTATTCAAAAAATCGTCATCATCCGATGAATCCGCTACTAAATTTCCATCAATAGTTTCATCGTCTGAGGACATTGTGTCGTTTGAATTAATTTTGGGGTGTGATTATCCCGAAGAGCACAACCAATGAGATTATGAGATTAATTGACTCATTGAGTCTGCTACATATGTCCAACTTTTTTGAAAAAAAAAAAGATTTTTGTACCACTTTTTATTAAAAAAACAAAACATAAAATAAATTCAGCGATTGACATTTTCGGTTAACATTTCGTGCATAAAAAAAAGCATAAACGTCCATTGCTGCATACTCCACCTGTTCTTTTCGTAACTCTAGACGTGTCCAATCGCTCATTTTTGACCCAAGTTTCTGCTGTAATTAGATGGAATACCTGAATAATGAAATATAACAAATGAATTGAGTTATTTCAACGTACATTTTGCAAATGTCCGAGCATTAGGCGATCTGACAGTTGCTTTTGATCCAAAACTGGATAGCATGCATTGATGCAAATCATCATATCAATAACAAAAACCTCTGTTTTTTCCAAATGTTTTGTCTGGAATGTCGAAAACTTCGAACAATTCTATTTTCCTAAAATTGCCAAAATTAAAAGAAAACAAGTTTAGAAAAAGTTACTTTCAAATTACCTTTGATAATTAGAAGACCAATCCAATTGATGAATAATAATAGAAAAAGAAACATAATACACTAGCAAAAATCAATAAACAGCGACCACCTATACACAAGGAGCCAAAAGAAAAAAGTCACCACCTCATAGGAGTGTGAGGGGAAAGAATGAATGGCTAGCTGGCAGAGGAGGGAAGGAGAGAGAGAGTGAGAGAGAGAGGGAGACGCGTTGAACGAGGTCATCTCCATCTGTCTAGGTGACAAGAAAAGAACCTTTTTAATGTCAACCAAAGGTGTCATTCGAACAATAGACTATTTGCTCATCATTTGTGAGACGCAGATAGTGAAACATTATGTTAATTACTATGTGTCTGTTTGAGTCATCACCTGTTCATTGCGTCTCTCTGTTTGTCCTCTGTTCGCAAGGCCACCCGTTTTTTTTTCATCCCTCACACTCCAATATGGCGGTGCCCTCTCTTTCAGACCCCTTTTGTATAGGCGGTATTTTCTCAACATTTATCTTCTTTATGCCTAGCACCGCGACCGTATTGTGGACGGAGAATGATCGTCATACAGGGTGGAGTAATTCCAAGTGAAATATACTTTTTGTTGAATAAATTTTTTTCATAGTTAGACACAAAAATTGGAAAAAAGACACAATTTTTTTTCTGGAAAAGGATTTCATCTAATTTTATTGTCATATTCGAAATCGCCATGTTCCTCCGATTCAGAAAAGTATAATCATGATAGAGTTTCTCCGAAGAAAAGTTCTTTGAAATTTTTGAAATTTCAAAAACCATGTTCAGTATCAATCTTCATCGGGTCACTCAGGTCAGAGAAAGAAGAAATATTGTGCTGCGGTAATGACGCAGAGTGGTTTTCCCGACGGGCGAGAGAGTGAGAGACATAGAGAAGGTGGAGGTTAGAGAAAAGTGGGAGAAGACTATTGTGTAATTTATTATCCATTAGGCCCCCAAAAAAATAGGGCCATAAGAGAAAGAGAGAGAAAGAGAGGGGGGATTTATGGGCATGGAGGGAAACAAAAGGTCAAGTGACGTAAAAGATACATCTGTTTGCACTACGGTCCCTAGGAGAGAGACACTTCATTGTTTTTTATTGAGGATTAACTCATTTATCTTTCTCTCCATACAGACCCTTTGAGTCCGTTTAATGGTCCATTTATCCTACGTTTATTGATTTTCTCTCTTCACGACTACAAATTTTACTGTTTCGTTGTTCAATTCTCAATTTATTTCCTACCCCTTATCTAGAATTCATGTTCAAAAAACAATTATTAATTTTATATTTTCAGTAAAAATGCCATCCTACAAACCCGTCGAAAGAATCAGTAGACGTCGTACTGATGAAATGAGATCAGTAGAAAATGCAAAATTTCTTAACTTTCTAATTGAAACTGCTCAAAAATCAACAGAAATCATCAGTAAAAAGAATATTTGTATAGAATTTAAGAAGAAAACTGGGCTGAATTTCTTTGGGAGCCATTTTTATAGAAGGTATTGTGCAATCTGTTCTTTATTCTTTTAAATTTTAATTTATTTCAGTTATATTGACATCGAGACCAGAATTTTGAATACAAATCACTCAACTGAAGTCAAAGCTCGCACTTTTTTCGTTGCGAGTATTCCAGTGACATGTGAAAAGTTTTTAGAAGAAAGAAAGAAGGAGTATTGCTGATATTCAGTTAGATGATAAATATCGAATCGCTTCATATAGGTCGAAACGCAAACCAGTGTTGTCTCTTTCTGGAGTACATAGGAAACAACAGACAAATTTGAAACAAAAGGAAAGAAAGAATACGGATCAAGAAGAGGAAAATAGAAGATCTATTGAAGGTGACAGGTTAGTTTGTAGACTAGACTACAAAATGGTCCGAGTTTAGATATGGGACCTTAATGAAATTAGTATCACACACTTTTCTAAGCTTGTCAAAAAAGATCAACAGCTTTTAGTTTTTAGTTAGTTCCCATTATTTTCATTCACTAAAAATTATTTTCAGTTTCAATAACATAGAAGACACTGCTCAAGAAAATTGGAATATTCCGGAAAACAGATCAGACCAGCCGGACACAAAAATGTCAAGAACATCAGATTCTCTTGATGAAATTTCATTTCAAACGCCAATTTCACAAAATGAAGTGTCAAGGTGAGTAATTACCGATTTAGGGATGTTCGTTATTTTAAACTAAGGATATCTCGGTTCTCATTAGAGATGGTGAAAAAGTGTTAACTAGTGAAATACAGTTCATGATAAAACCAATCTACAATTTATCAGTTATAAACTTTTTGATATCTAATAATGGGGACTGAGTTCCGAGCTGTTGAAACTGTGCATCGCTGCAGCAGTTAGATATCTGCCTTTTTTTCAGTTGCTGATATCTCGGTTCCTCTTAAAGCTATCAGAAAATGGTCAACTACTGGATTGTTGATAATGTTAAGAGTCAAACTAAATTAGTTAACACATTTTTCATATCGTCAAGAGGGAGCGAGATATTAGCTCTTGAAGTTAGAGGGTACGAAGAAAGTCATCTTTATAAGCGTTCATTAGGTAGTATCATTTTGAAGGCTTATAACTCGGCACCCGTTAGAGATATCAAAAAAGTGACAATTAATAATTTCTTAATTATGATAAGAAGTACATTTCATTAGTTAAACACTTTTTCATACTTTTAATAGGAACTGAGTTATAAGCGTTTGAAAGTGGGCATCGCCAAAGAGACTGATGTCTGCATCTTTTCCAATTGCTTGTATCTCGGCTCCTGATGGAGTTATCAAAAAAGTGTCCACTAATGATATATTCACCATAATAAAACGTACATCTTATTAGTTTACAACTTTCTTGTATCTCTATTTCTAACTGAGATATAACCAATTTTCCAGGGTCTTCTCACCCCCAACAGTTTGTCAGCAACAACAAGACAATCACTACGCAACATTCCTCAGATGTATTCAATTATCACTTTCTGATTACCCCCAATCAAAAAATCTGCAACTGAAAAGATTGTACAGAGAAGCGATGGAAAATGGTGTTGGACTGGTAAGTCTACTAACCCGAAACCGGAACATAAAAAAATATTTTCAGAATTTATCTCCTCGAACATTGGTTTCTCATCTTGAAGTTTGCCTCGGACAACTTTTGGGAGTAGTGAAAGTGAAAGCTGAAGATAAGGAAGAGGTGAATTTGATGGAATTTCTGGAGGAACTTAAGAAGTGTGCCAATGATTTTGGAGGTGTTCTTCAAGACAAGGTTGAGAGCATGGTTGATGATATTATGATGGAAGTGGATGAGAATGTGGTAAGAGCTAACAGAAATTAAATTCTTTGTAAAAGATTACTGTAGATTCTCAAATAACTATATCTAGTTTTTACAACAACTAGCAGTAGTTTATACTGAAAAATGTAGTATAGATATACAACACAAATAACTAATTTTTATAGCAATAAATAATTTTTCAGAACATCTCCATCTCTATAATTGTTGCTGAATTCGAGAAGTTCATGAATGGTTTGAAGTCTCGTGCCAAATAAATATCTAATATTTAATTTTCACCATTGATGACCACGAATATCTCCTTTCCTAATACATGTAATGTTGCGTTAATCTTTTTTTGAAATTTTCATAATCACGTTTCACTTTTGGTTTTACTGGTTTACTTCCTGCAATCTTGTGTTTTCTGATCTTTTTGACTTGACTAATAAACATTTTGCAATAAAACCACTTCATCTTTTAGCATTCGAAACCAATTTCACACCTAATTGTTTTCGTTTTCCTCTTCGCTGACACTGTTATAGGAAAATAAAGTAACTCTGTATGTAACTCATACTATTTGGGGCAAATACTTCTTTTTTTTTCTATTTCTATTCTAATTTCCAATTCATTCGAAATGATAGCTCTGGAAAAAATCTATGATGGATTACACAGTATTAAACAAATTTCTAAAACATTTTATTTAACATATTTTTTATCCAAAAGCTCAATTTTTGCTACACCGGAATTATTTCGAATGACCACATAGTTTGTTTATACTCGTCCGACAATTCTAGCAAAATCATCTCTGTCGTGGGACTTGGTCAACATCCATATTCCAATTTCTTCGACTAACTCCGGTCTTTTAGTCTGAAATATGATTTATTTTTTTCAAAAAACTCAAAAACTTAAATTTTTTACATCATTGACACTTCCAAAAAATACGTTTCAATGAAAACTCACCTATTCTTATTCATTTCCGAGAAATAATAATAAAATTAGTAGAAAATCAATATAAAAAGAGGACACCATTCCAGAGGTCGTCCAAACGGGAAAAATGATGAGTTACGTTTCTTGAGCGAGAGAAACGGAAAGAAAGAGTCGCAGACATGAAAGTGATAACGTTTTGCAAATAAGGAAAGGTCATGTCAGATAAGAAATTTCAGCGAAGCGTAATAATGGTCGTCTTAGAGCGTGACTGGTCATGAAGCAAAAAAATAATCTGGAAAGTTTGAACAGCCACATTTGGGTATCATAATTTATTATTTTTTGACGGTTAAATAAAACTTTATTCTATAATAAATACAATTTTATGAAAAGCGAAATTGAGACATTCGGCCAATTTCAGGCCAAAAACATGTTCAAGTCGGTCGGTATTGTGATAAATGTCGTGAAGAGGACCTCGAAATTTCACGCAATTCTTCTTGTGTTTCTCTCTGGAATTAAAACATTTTTTACATAAAAATGTCTATTTCCTCACATTTTTTTCTCTTCTACTTTCCCGCTTTTCTCTTAACTTGGCTTGAAATGCTTCGTTTTGAGCAGACAATTGTTTTTGGAATTCTTCTTCCATTTTTTAAAAATTCATCCTCTTCATTCAATGGATTCTCAGGGTTGATTGAACTGAAAAACAATTTGTTAAGCACAAGCTCCTGAACAATGAGGTGCGTTAACTATGTAGTTATTTAAAAGTAACGTAAAGATTGTTTAAAAAAATGTTCAAAATGCATCAATTTGTGCTATATGGTTTTGATAGCTTCGAATATAATTTAAATATACAAATCTAAAAAAACTCTGAAAAATCATACTCAGAACTTGTTGGCTGCTGATCATTATTCTCATCAGGTTCTTTCGATTCATTGTCTTTCTGAGCTTCCATTGAATCCGGTGTCCAAACATTTAAGAGTGATTCTCTGAGAGACTGGAGCAAAACTGAATCACCGTTGGCACGAAAAAAAATTTTTGCTCTTCGATTTTGTTTTAATTTCAACCATTGGATACCCAGATAATTCTAAGAATTTTGTGAGAATTTCAGCAGGCTCCGCCCCTTTTATTAGGAGTTAGGTAGTAAAATAGGTCAAAATGGTAACTTTGTTCAAAATAATGATAGAGACACAAACTCAAAGCGAAAATGTTTTTCACATAATTTTGAGTCTTTTTTGTATTCAAACCAAATTTTGAGCTCTTCTCCTTCACTTCAAAAAATGTCATTTTTTCAAATTTTACTGACACTTTCTTGATTTTTTCATCCTAACAAAAAATTTTAGTACTATCGCCGGGTGATTTTATTTCAGATTCGTAATTTACATGTTGTGACCTGTCGATTAAAAAAAAAGCGGTCAAAAAATAATGGTGCCCAAGGTGGTTTTCACCTAGTTTTACATGGGTAGTCCCTGATATATGGTTGAATTCAGTAGGTCTAAGAAGTCTTAACGATGTTGTACAATCATGATATCTTTCAATTTTGTTGATAGACGTGCTGTGATCATCTTTGAACAGTTTCCAAGTTTATGGAAATATATTTCCTGTTCCTGATAATCGTAACTCCTAAAATAAGAATTGTCAAAACAAACCATCGAAATCTTCATTCAGTCAAAAAATTTTCCACTGAAACTGTTGAATAAACTTCAAAAAAGAGACTTATCTAACTGTTTCATGAACTTCAGTCCAAATTCATTTTATAGTTCAAACTATTTCGAGAGATTTATGGGATTTTAGACCATCAATGGAAAATTTAGCAATTTTTCAATGAATTTTAGAAGAAAATCAGAGCGATTCAAGACTAATACTTATTTTTTCAAGATCTTTGTCATGATTTTAATATTTTATTATAAAAACAACCACTTTTGGAAAGAAATTCTGAAATTTTTTTTTTTGAAAATTTCACAGGGGGGACCACATGATGAAATTTTCCGAAAAATTTTTATGCTGAAAAGTTGTTCCAAAACGTGTATTTTTGTGTTAGAAGTCCATAAAAGAGCTAAAAACTACAAATGGAACATTTCGCTTATCATTTTCATTATAAAATTCGTCTTTGAAAAACTAGTCGAAGTAAATCTTTTGAAAGGAAGTGACATTCTTTCGAAAAATCAAAGTTTTTACTCAAAACCTTATTCATTATGTTTTAATAATATTTACAACAACTTTTTTGTTAATATCGGAATAGTTTCAGTGGAAAATTTTTTGACTGAATGAAGATTTCGATGGTTTGTTTTGACAATTCTTATTTTAGGAGTTACGATTATCAGGAACAGGAAATATATTTCCATAAACTTGGAAACTGTTCAAAGATGATCACAGCACGTCTATCAACAAAATTGAAAGATATCATGATTGTACAACATTGTTAAGACTTCTTAGACCTACTGAATTCAACCATATATCAGGGACTACCCATGTAAAACTAGGTGAAAACCACCTTGGGCACCATTATTTTTTGACCGCTTTTTTTTTAATCGACAGGTCACAACATGTAAATTACGAATCTGAAATAAAATCACCCGGCGATAGTACTAAAATTTTTTGTTAGGATGAAAAAATCAAAAAAGTGTCAGTAAAATTTGAAAAAATGACATTTTTTGAAGTGAAGGAGAAGAGCTCAAAATTTGGTTTGAATACAAAAAAGACTCAAAATTATGTGAAAAACATTTTCGCTTTGAGTTTGTGTCTCTATCATTATTTTGAACAAAGTTACCATTTTGACCTATTTTACTACCTAACTCCTAATAAAAGGGGCGGATCCTGCTGAAATTCTCACAAAATTCTTAGAATTATCTGGGTATCCAATGGTTGAAATTAAAACAAAATCGAAGAGCAAAAATTTTTTTTCGTGCCAAGGCATTCTCGACTCTACCAGAGAATCACTCTTAATACATTTTCAGCGGGTTCTCTAAGACTTTTCAACTATATTAAGACAATACCATAAAAATCTTACCGTATGGATTGGTGTTTAACTAAAATCGACTCTTGAAGTTGCTTATTGTCTTCCATTTGTGGGATCGTCTCAATCGAAATTGATCGAGTTATGAGTTCATCTAATTCAGTATCGAGCGAATTCAATTCAAATGAAAAATCAGCTTTTATTGGTTCAGACTCTTTCAGAAAATTTAAACGACTTCTGAAAAATTCAGAACCCAGGTCATCGTTTTCCATTTGATCATCATCTTCATTTGATAAACTTTTCGTGTCAATTGATCTGAATAAAAAACATTTATCGAAATATACCGAAAAACAACTATCAGAATCCAATGAAGATTTTCCTCTAATTTTAACAAAAGCATTAAAAAAGTCCAATTTCCTTTTTTGCTTCATTCGTTTTTTTTGGACACAAAAATCAAAATAAAAGCTCAGAAAATCATACTCAGAACTTGTCGGTTGCTCATCTTTGTGTTCATCAGGTTTCTTCGTCTCACCGCCTATCTGGGTTTCCATGGAATCCACCCGCGAAAGATTCAATTTATTTTCAATAGACTCTCTGAAACTTGTCAATGATTTTAAGACAATGATTTGAGGTAACTTTGGTAAGTAAAGGCGCTCTATTGATACAAAACACAAAAACTATTATTATCAGTTTTCCTAAAAATTGGTTTCGTTTTTTCAAACCATTTAAAATAAGGTCTATCAATAGCCTCTCATTTTTAGAATAAAGATCGCGAAGATGACTAAACTCAAACGTTTCGCCCCTTTTTCTATATTTTAAAACTATACTTTATCTTAATAAACACAAAGATTTTACCCAGAACTTGTTGTTTGCTCATCCTCGACCTCAGTAATCGAATTAAGTTCTTCCAGTAATCCACTCAAAATTATTAATTCCAATTGTCTGTGTAATTCTTCCAACGAGACTAGAGGATTTGTTCTGCCAAATTGCTCTGTGTCTTTCCTCATTTCCATCACTAAACTATTTTGATTTCGTTTCGTTGAAGCCTTAATTTTGATTTCATCCAATCGTTTCAATTTTTTGAAAAATTGTTTATGACAGGGAGAAGAAATCTCGTAGAAATTATCAAAGTCCTGAATGAATTTAAGAGTGTTTTTTTGTTTAATTTCCACTTACTTGGTTTTCTTGGAAAATTGACGAAACTAAATTGTTTCTTTCATCATTCATTTCATTGATGGTTTCGATAAATACATGAAACACACGCATTAACATCAGAATAGTGATGCCTTCCTCCTAAGAAAAAAAAATTTTTCATGACATTTTTTTTTGAAAGTCTTACAGATTGTCGCATCGTGGCATTTATAGAACCCATCTTGTCTATTCTTAAAGTTGAAAGCCAATGAAGACACCTAAAAAGTATTAAGTGAGTATGAATTCTATTCCTAAATCATTATAGAAGAGATAAAAGTTGTGTTTATAACATAACAATTATGTAACAAGGGAAATAAAAACTAGCAATACTAGTTCCTAATGTATTCCGTTGGCATTTCTTTCGAACTCGATATAGTGAGAAAAGATAAGAATGCGAAATCAACTGACATCAAACTGTTTATTTGAATACGGGGAAAATGAGTTTTATGGATCTTTGAACTAATAAATGGAAATTACTAAAACTCCAAATTTAAAGAAAAATAACACTGTTTTGAAAAAAAAAGTAAAAAATCAAGAAGAACTTTTAACTGTAAATTTTTGCTAGGAATAATAAATTTGAATCAGCCAAAACTTTTTTGGAAACCATCAAAAAGTCATCATGATATTCATTTTTGATATCAGTACATATAAACTTGTTGACAACGTCTCAATGTTTTTAGTGCGAGCAGGAAGTATGAAATACTATTCGATTTCAACAGAATATACCAATACCGTAAAAACTCAGATAGAATTCCCCGTCGTTTAACTTTGACGGAGTATATCTCGGTTTGCATTGGAAATTTTTAAAAATTGTCAGCTAATGAAATGTTGTTCATAATAAGTTCCATATTTTATTAATTAATCACTTTTTAATAACTCTTATGGAAACCGAGATAAACTTCGTCAATGTTGGGCGAGAGGGAGCAATTCTATTAGAGGCAAAAAATATTGGAATAAGTGTCAACAAAACGACTTTTCTTGCTACTTCTAAATTTTCTCTGCGCCTCTTTTCTTCCTCATCGTAAAATCGTCAACAACTAATATCATCAATTTCACACATAGCAATAGGTCACTCGTGGTCTCTGTCGTCTAATTCTATTCGTGTTGGACAATGTTTGTTTTAGAAAATGACTAAGAACTGAAATTATTAAGTTATTTATCAGTACCGGAATGGAGGAGAGCAAGAAAGTAAGTGTTATGATTTCTGTCAATATTTTTGAATAACTAATGTTTAGGAGATATCAGAAAAAGTTGAATCAACTGACTTGCAATCAGTTATGAAAAAAATCAAATATTTTTTCAAAAATTTCAAATTTTCGGATACTTTTCTTAAACCACTGCTTGAATATATTATTCATTATTGGAATGTAAGTAGTTCATTTTTTGAAAATTAAAAAAAAATGGTTTCAGATTATTCATCAAGCATTTAAGGAACAACGGGAAATGGCCAATGAAGAAAATATTGAGAGTGGAAATCAGGTTACCGTTCAAGTGATAAGCAATAAAACATCAGAAGAAAAAGTGGAGGAGACGAAAGAAATGTTTAATGATATACTAGAGTCACTGAAGATAACTCAAACAATTGATACCAAAAATTTTGATGTTGATGATCAAATTGAATTGTTGGAAGAAGATTATAAGGAAATGATGAACGATTTGGAAGTAAGTCTTCTTTATAATTATTTTAATTAGGTTTATATTAAAGTAATGAACAATTTGGATACTTAATTTTAACTACGTTTATCTCGGTTCGCATTGAGTTAATCAAAAAGTTTTCAACTAATGAAATGAAGCCGTTGTTTTGAACAACATTTTCTTAGTTGAAACTTTTTTGATATCTCTAATAGGAGCCGAGATACGCACCTTCAGAGTTGGCGCTTTCTCTGCGTCTCTATGCTACATCACATAATTTTCAATGCTCATAACTTGTTCGGTTTTATAGATATCAATAAATGGTCAAGAAACAAAATGTAACCCTTGTTATGAAAAACATTTCATTAGTTGACACTTTTTTGATTACTCAAACGGGAGTAGAGATACAAGCGTTTGAGTCGTGCGACTGAAAATCAACAACGTATTTCCAGAGTCGAACTTCCGAAATTAAATTTGGAAACATCAAACCGTCAGTTAGTAAACACGATTCAGAGGAATTTATCCCATATAAAATTGATCTACCGTCATTGGAATTTCCCGAGACAGATGAGGAAACAGAGGGTAATTTTGAGAAAAAATTAGAGGAGCAGATGAGAAAACATCAAGAAGAAATGGAAACTTTAAGACAGCGAAGAAGAACGGTAATGTTTCGATTTTTTTTTGTTTGAAAGAAAATAAGTTAGTAATTTCAGAAATTTCCAGTTGAGAAGAAATGATGTGTGTGTGTGTTATTGTTTTCATGTACGTATTGTTGTTTTTCAATAAACTTATTTATCAATGATGTTTGTTTCTTTTTCAAGTTAAGACTTTTAATGTAATTTCGTAAAGTGAAATTTCTGGATCTTATTGACAAAAACTACAATCAAAATGTGGTTTGAAAGATGATTATTAGCTTTCAAGTTTTTCAATGATAATTAAATTTTAATCTTAAATTTACATCTGAGAAATTATGAGGAAAATGGTTCGTTTTTACGTCAATTCTGTTGACAAATTCTCACTCTTAATTATCAGTTCTTCCTCATTGAAAACGAGTATAAACACCTGTTATCATCTTATTTTAGTCGTAGCAATGAACATTTCTCCGCCTGCGTCTCTTCCTTATCTTTTCTTATTTTCGGAAAAAAAAGGAAATTTGTTCGCATTTTTATTTCCACTCTCAAAAATGGGAGAATCACTCTCAAAAATGGGAGGACTTCTTGGTAAACATGAGAACAGTAAAGTGGATCGGGAAACTGTAAGTTTAATTGTTTTCAATTCTTATAATTAATTAGTTTTTAGTGTCAAACAATGATGTATTACGCCGTGCTTCGAATGTTCTATGTTTTAATCAAAGCAATAAACAAATCGAATTCTGGAAATTTATATTTCATTGAGGCAATTCTAAAAAATCCTCAAGTAAGTCAATAAAATTTTTTTTTTCGGAACTTTTGATTTTTTCTTTTTAGAATTGGAACTATTTCTATGAGAACCTATCGCCTTATTGCAAGTTGTTTTTCAAAGAATTGGATGAACATACAGATATGAAACTAAAGTTTGGTACTCAACAGTCGAATGGGAAACATGAATTTGAATATGTGTTAATAAGCGAATTCAATAATTTTCATCCTGAAGAAATGGCTAAACGCGATGTGAGTTGAAAAATAGAAATCATATTATTTTTTGAGTAATTAATAGAGATGTGTCGGTCAATTAGAAGTACCGCGAGTTCAAAGTCTCATACTTCGACCATGGCTAAAGATATAAAAGAGCTGTGAATTGAGAAATTGTTTATTATAAACTTCTGCACATTTTAGTAGTTGACCGCATCTTAATAATTCTTAGTACAGTGAGATACGATCCTTTAAATAAGCAGCATATCGATTTCGGTACTTACATTAATCAAAAAAATTTTCTAGCAATCTCTTCAAGTTGTTCCCAAGCCAAAGCTGTCTCCTGTAACAGAACACATTCCGGAAATTTCTAAACCATTATCACCAGAACAGCTCAAGTATATTTCAATTCTTGTAAACAACTACTTGATGATTATCAGTTCTCGAATCAAACTAACAAAACTGGGTAGGAGCGTTCTTGAAATATTTGGTCTGCTTGACTCAGTATTAAGTTCGGTTAGTTTTTCAGAAAGGGGTTTTATTTTATTTTGTTGTAATTTTTTTAGAAAAAATGTCATGCAATTGAATATGTTAAAAGTTCTGATGAAGATCACATCCAGGAAAACACATTAGTGGATGACGATTTTTGTCCACCTGATCCATTTTTGAGTAATATGTTGGATTCATTGAAACAACCAGATACAGTACCAGAGAAAACGGGAGACGACGTGATTGATAACCAAATTCTACAGTATCAAGAACAAATAAGAGAGCATGTCACTGAAGCCAAAGTTAGTATTTATACTTTTACGTTATTTCAAATTTACGAAAAAGATGTTGAAAATGGTTAACTTATCATTTTCAATTGACCGCTTAATAATGTCTGTGTTAAAACATGTCTACACGAAAAGGGCTATAGTTGGAGCTACAGAAACTCGAAATTCAATTTCAGCAAAAACAAGCACAAATCAAAGGGGTGTTTGTTGCTATTTCTTTAGCTTCAAAAACAGAAATGGACCCTGTAGCTATAAACGAAGACGACGAAAGTTATGACATGGATAGTACCTCCGAGTTTCATCGACAAAGAGAAAAACAAGAACAAGAACACAAAGAAAAATTGGAGAATCTTCGAGAAAAAGGACGACAGAAAAGGGTTAATTTTGAAATACTTCTGCTGTGTAAAATGGAAATTATTTTCAGAAAGAACATGAAGATGAAATGAATGAACTCCGAATGAAACAGAAACAATATTTTACTACGTTTATCAATTGCATTATAATGAAAGAAAGATTCGAGGATAAAGAAAACGAATGGTCGGATTTCATTGAGAACAGTTATAAGAAATTGGTTGTAGGGAGTATTACACGATTTCAATACTTTTTGGAAGTGGTTAGTTTTTTCTAGATTGATATGAGGCTCGGGCCCCAAGTTTCAACACAAATTTTGCATTGGAGGAAAAAAATTTGAAAACGTTGAAAACGTTTTTTTTGTCGGTTCGCACTGAACTAATCAAAAAGTGTTAACTAATAAAATATTGTTCATAATAAGCGCTATATATTATTTGTTGAAGCTTTCTTGATAACTCTAAAGCGGGTCGAGATACAAGAGTTTGAAATTGGTAAGGAGAGCGCAGACTCCTATCTTGCGCAGACTCTGCTTCTCTCTCCTTCTAACTTCCAGCGTTTACAACTTGCTCAGTTTTCAAACTATCAAGAAATGATCAACTAACAAAATTAAGCTCTTGTTATAAACAGCATTTCATTAGTTGGCTTTTTTTAATATTTTCAATGATAACTGAGATATAAGCTGTCAAAGTAAAGGGTTCTCCGGATGGCTAGTTCTGACTAAACCGCAATTTAAAAAGTTTTTATTGAAAATGGTCTATCATTGCAGACTAGAAATCCCGCACATTTCAAGAAACTTCGCGAAGAGTCACCCAACGACTTGAATATGGATATTTTTAATTTGGACAGTGACGTCATTGCACTTTTCGAAGATTTGAAAAACCTTTTCACTGGATTGAACAATGTTGTCTTGGCACACCCAGATGCTTTATTTCTGAGGGTTCTTCAAGTAATTTTTTTCTGAGTCATTAATTATTAGTTCTTCTTTAGAAATCAGTGTATGACATTGCGATGAAGCTGATCTCGGTTTCAAATGTCTTAGAACAAATTGATTATTCTTCTGAATGGTATCAACGATTAGAGCAGGCGATAAATGAAATAAGAGCAACCGATATTCCAACTGTTCAAAAATTACGACGAACATGCAAACGTGTAAAAATAGAAGAATTTGTGGGCTTGGAATTCCCAAAGAATTTGAAAACGAATGTGATGGTTATCGAGGAAGTTGATGAAAAGGATGAGAAAACTGAAGAAGAAGAAGCTACAATTCATTTTGAGGAAGTTCAGAATTCCACTGATGATTACTCAGAAATTTTAGAGAACGGCAGTGTCCTAGAACGTCATGAAGGAACTGATCAACCATCCAGTTCCTCGTCCCCAATTTTTGAATCTTTTGAAATCCAAAATCAAACAGACGAACTGGACGAGGAGAGTAATAACGAAAATGAAATTCAACCTTTTAAAAATTCCGAAAAAATTAATGGTCATGTATTGACCGCCGATAACTGTGAAAGTGAGAATAATAAAGTAAGTTGAGTGAAAAATCTTTTGATACACAAAAACAATTTTAGGGAACGTTGTCGTTGAGCGAACCTGGACATGACAATGCGAAATGGAGAATTAACGATATCGGATGGAATTCCAATAAAGGTCAAGGTTGATTGATCAAATTTATGTTTTTATTGTTTTCACTGCAATAAAGTTAGTTTTCTTTTTGAATTTTCTTCAAGTTTCCATCGCCACTTTTATTTTTTCGAAAACAAAAAAAGAGTTGACTGATTTTGAATTACTAACTTGTCAATATTTTTGTTTTATTATATTTTCGACACCATAATTTTCAATCTAGTGCCTAGACTGCTGACGTCTTTTTCAGTTTCTACGAAAGAGGAAAGGGTGTGTGCACTATTATGTCAGCACAAGACGCATATGAAAGAAATAACATTTATTTTAAGAGATCAAAGCATGAAGATGTTCCGAAGTCATTGAAGTGTGATTAGAGCTTGTTCACGTAGAACCCAATCTTTTGAGAAGGAGTCGGTTGACGTCAAAAAGGTGATGTGTGAGATCTGACCTGAAATTGAACATTTAATAAGAAGTTGTAAACAGTCACTTACCACTTTCCAAAATAACATTTCTTGCCAACGTTGGTACGTGTATCTCGTTTCCGTTGAGTGTGTGAGCGTTAGTTCTCTGGTCACGAACCACAGGCAGGTCTCGAGATTAACTTATACTCGTTCATAAGCACCCTCATGCTGGCGTTTTTCATATCTATCTTCATGCGGTTAGACGTGGAGCTTTTGAACGAACAGAAAATTTTCAAGCAGACGAGGTGGAATGAGATACAACAGCTGAGTAGATGAACATCTGCTTGGGAGGAATCTGAAAATATTCAAAAATGTTAATAGATCACTCCTAATAAATACCCAGGTTCTACCTTTGTTGGCACTATCTTTGATAAATTACCGCATAATATGTCGGTGTGACTCTGATAAACAGTCTTACTACACTGTGGAGTGGCATTACTTACTCCGCTGACACACCCTTTTCTTTGCGACTGAAGTAATATATTTTTAGAAATTTAGTAAACATCAAAAAGTGGGAGACAGTCTAACAATTTTAATGTTTAGAAAATTTTCTTATTCATTTGAAATTCATATACTCACTTTTTCATTTGCAAATCCATTAAAATATTTCAAAAAAGTTTAGTAAAAATCAAAAAGAAGGGACAGCCTACCAAGGCGTCATTTGTGTGGAGAAATGGGGGAGAATGAAAAGGGAAATATGCATGCGAGTATTGACTCTGCCTGCCTTATTTGTGTTGTCTGTGTCTCTTCATTCGCCTTCTGCCTTTTCTCGTGTTTATTCAATTTCCGGAGGGCGCACCTGGCAATTTTCACATGGAGAGCAGGTGCTGCACTAATATTTTTCATGCGACTTCTCGTCTCTCTTATTAAGGTTTTCCTGATATTTGTTAATGGTTTCCAAATGATAAATAAATGCTCAATTGCAAACACTAAACGTTTAATCCCAAAATATTAAAAATAACTTCTAGAAATTTTCTCAAAAATTGAAAAAAAAATTATATTTTCAAAAAAAAAGTTTTATTATACAGATTATTAAAAAAACAAGAAGAAAAATAAATTAAAATTGCTTTCTATCGATTTCCATTTTGACTGTTCTCTATTCCTTTGGAATTTTGAATTCGCGCTTTTCAAGGAGTTCAAGTAACTGAAGCTTCTTTCCACCGAAGAGGTTGAAGGAGAAACAAGAGCGGAATAAGTTAACATCTCCTTGACATCAACAGGAATCTGAAGGTATTCCGAGTTCTCCAAGATGGATCTCAATATGACGGCGCCATGGAAGCTCCTGGCTTTGTTTGCAATTCCTTTGATGAAATGCCGCATGAATGGGTCGGTGTGGTCGTTTACATCCAATTTTAATGCAATGGCGTGAACATTACTGATCCATTTTTCGTATATGGAGGAGAGGTTCTTTAATTGCAAATGGGTCTCGAAAAAGTGTAGGGACCGTCGTAAGGCTTCTATTCGTTCTGACTGTTGCAGCTTGTGTGCGTGGAAGTAGAATGGATACTCGCGATCTTTCTCTGTAGGCCTATCGGATCTTTCTTCAATTGTTCATCCCGCAGGCTGGTCACCTGGAGCTTCACATCATTTTTGAAACCTAAATATAAAAAGCTTTTCTTATTCATTTGAAGTTCATATACTCACCTTTTCATTTGCAAGTCCATTAAAATATTTCAAAAAAGTTTAGTAAAAATCAAAAAGAAGAGACAGCCTACCAAGGCGTCATTTGTGTGGAGAAATGGGGAGAATGAAAAGGGAAATATGCATGCGAGTATTGACTCTGTCTGCCTTATTTGTGTTGTCTGTGTCTCTTCATTCGCCTTCTGCCTTTTCTCGTGTTTACTTTATTCAATTTCCGGCGGGCGCACCTGGCAATTTTCACATGGAGAGCAGGTGCTGCACTAATACTTTTCATGTGAAGCACTTCTCGTCTCTCTTATTAAGGATTTTCTGATATTTGATAATGGCTTCCAAATGATACATAAATGTTTAATTTCAAATATTAAAAATTTAATCCCAAAATATTAAAAACAATTTCAAGAAATTTTCTCAAAAATTGAAAAAAAAAAACGAAATTTATATTTTCAAAAAAAAAAGTTTTATTGTCAAACAAATACAGATTATAAAAAAAAAACAAGAAGAAGAAAAAATAAATTAAAATTGCTTTCTCTCGATTTCCATTTTGACTACGCCGAATTCCTTTGGAATTTTGAATTCCAAGTAATCATTTGATCCAGGAATTGGGACATGAATTGACCCATCCTCTCGAATTGGAGCTCTCAGAACAGTGGCCGAAGTCATTCCTGGATCAATAACTGCGTGAATTTCACATCTTTTGAAGTGCTTGGATTCAAGAAGTCTCTGAAAAAAAAATCAATGAAAGTTCGAATTAATTTTTGAAATAAAGTTAAAACTTACATTTTTGATTTCCAATAAATCAGATGAACTAATCATATTTGTCTCGAATTTGAATTCCTTGAAGTTTTCGAACTTCCTCAAGTTCGGTTGGAACATTATTCCAGCTTTCACAAAATCCACCGTCTTGGCTGCTTTCCATTGATCCGTGATCATCATTTCATAAAAAAAGAAAGTACTTGGACCAGAAATCACAATGTTTTCCAAAGTACCGGGTTCCATCGAAAGAAGAAGTTCCGCGAATGTTGACCAGTTGGATTCCTCGATGTTCAGTGTAGTGACATGGAATTTTGACCCGAGTTGGAATGAGAATTCGTCCAAAAATTTAGTCAACTTCGTGATATTATCGGTTTTGAGATGAAGATTCTTCACTGTCATCTTCTGTTTCTTCATCACAACTTCCAATTCGTTCATTGCTATCTTCATCCAGTCTCCTTTCACTTGAACATCTCTTTCTTCATAATGAATCAGACATCCATTCTCATTCTCTTGAAAAGACATCTTGCTTCCATCGATTCCAAAGGACAATTTGTCTGCTCTCAAATCGATTTCCAATTTGTCCATCACAAATTTCTCTCTATCGACAACAGCTCGCAGAGTTTTGCAGACGTGACGGAGTGGGATACTGAAAAAAGATATTATTTTCAAAAAGAAAAATTATTAAAAACTCAAATAACATTTTTGAAAGCTAACCGAATGATAAATTCGAAAAATTCGTAGTTTTGGAAAATCAAATTAAAAAACAACTAACCGGCTGACTCCATTCAATTTTCCTACGATCTCTGAGATCATCTCAAGTGGGAGGTCGTTGATTCCAACGGTAGATTGAAAGTGTTGCATGATTAACTGAAATAATTAGAATTAAGAAAAGGAACATTTATGAAATCGAGACAATGGTCAAAGAAAAAGAGACGGAAGTGTAATAGAAAGAATATTAATCAAGAATAAGACAATTGAACAGAATGGAAATAAGGGTGTACCATGAGGAGAACAAAATTATAGAATGAATCCTTTTGGATTCGGAATGGTGTATGCACACCGACCGCGACGCAACCGCATCGCATGGTGTTGCTTACTATATGTACCATAAAACTCCTTTGTTTCTGTACCTATCAATGGGTACGTCTACACATCTGCATCTTGAGGAACATATTTGCGACTGCAGATGCACCTGTCCAAAAAAGAGAATATGTGAACAAGCTCTATTAAAAGAAAGGAGGATTCGAAAGTTCGAAAGACAAATCAAAAGAAAGAAAGAATGAAAAATATGATTTTAAAATTGGTTTTTGATGACATTTAAAGGCTGACTGAAATTGATTCCCTTTGCAGCGCTCAATTAGAAGTACATTCATAATTTAACCTACCATTCGAAAAATAGAGAATGAGAAAAACATTCAAATATCAAGGAATCGGGTGAAAGCAAAAAAGGAATCGGGTGAAAGCAAAAAAAAGAATTATAGAAAAATACTTTTGGATTCCAAATTCAAAAAGATAAATAATTAATGAAATCAAGGAATGAACAAAGAATAACTTACGCTATTGAAAAGGAACAAGAAAGAACAAGAACTTGTAGACAAGAGGGAAGGAAGAATGTACCATGAGGGAAGTAAAATTATAGAATGAATCTTTCTGGACTCAAAATTTCACGCACCGACCGCAGCGCAACCGCATCGCATGACTGTTCCATTTCTTGTTTTGGGAGGGGCTTAGTGCATGTACCATAAAATTCCTTTATTTTTGAACTCATCAATAGATGAGTAAACACATCCGCTTCTTGATGTGTAGATTCATGACTGTAAGAAGAGTCATGCGCTGCGGTTGCGTGGCGGTCGGTGTGTGCATACACATTTTGAGTCCAGAAAGATTCATTCTATAATTTTACTTCCCTCATGGTACATTCTTCCTTCCCTCTTGTCTACAAGTTCTTGTTCTTTCTTGTTCCTTTTCAATAGCGTAAGTTATTCTTTGTTCATTCCTTGATTTCATTAATTATTTATCTTTTTGAATTTGGAATCCAAAAGTATTTTTCTATAATTCTATCGCCTTTTTAGTATACTTTTCCTTCCTTCTACAGTATTTTTCATTTTTTGCTTTCACCCGATTCCTTGATATTTGAATGTTTTTCTCATTCTCTATTTTTCGAATGGTAGGTTAAATTATGAATGTACTTCTAATTGAGCGCTGCAAAGGGAATCAATTTTAGTCAGATTTGATCAAAACCAATTTTAAAACTATGTTTTTTTTTCCTTTCTTTCTTTTGTTTTATCTTTCGAACCTTCGAATCCTACTTTCTTCTTTTAATAGAGCGCGATATCCCCTTTTCTCACAGCTGCATCTGCAGTCGTAAATATGTTCCTTAAGAAGCGGATGTGTATACACCCATTGATAGGTACAGAAACAAAGGAGTTTTATGGTACATATAGTAAGCAACACCATGCGATGCGGTTGCGTCGCGGTCGGTGTGCATACACCATTCCGAATCCAAAAGGATTCATTCTATAATTTTGTTACTCTCATGGTACACCCTTATTTCCATTCTGTTCAATTGTCTTATTCTTGATTAATATTCTATCTATTACACTTCCGTCTCTTTTTCTTGACCATTGTCTCGATTTCATAAATTTTCCTTTTCTAAATTCTAATTATTTCAGTTAATCATGCAACACTTTCAATCTACCGTTGGAATCAACGACCTCCCACTTGAGATGATCTCGAAGATCGTAGGAAAATTGGATGGAGTCAACCGGTTAGTTGTTTTTTAAATCTAATTTTAACTTTTCAAAACTACGAATTATATTTTTTAGTTCGGGTAGCTTTCAAAAAATTGATTTAAGATTTTAATAATTTTTTTTTTTGAAAAAGAAAATCTTTTTTCAGTATCCCACTCCGTCACGTCTGCAAGACTCTCAGAGCTGTTGTCGACAGAGAGAGACTTGTAATGGACAAGTTAAAAATCGATTTGAGAGCAGACAAATTGTCCTTTGGAATCGATGGAAGCAAGATGTCTTTTCAAGAGAATGAGAATGGATGTCTGATTCATTATGAAGAAAGAGATGTTCAAGTGAAAGGAGACTGGATGAAGATAGCAATGAACGAATTGGAAATTGTGATGAAGAAAAAGAAGATGACAGTGAAGAATCTTCATCTCAAAACCGATAATATCACGAAGTTGACTAAATTTTTGGACGAATTCTCATTCCAACTCGGGTCAAAATTCCATGTCACTACACTGAACATCGAGAAATCCAACTGGTCAACATTCGCGGAACTTCTTCTTTCGATGGAACCCGGTACTTTGGAAAACATTGTGATTTCTGGTCCAAGTACTTTCTTTTTCTATGAAATGATGATCACGGATCAATGGAAAGCAGCCAAGACGGTGGATTTTGTGAAAGCTGGAATAATGTTCCGACCGAATTTGAGGAAGTTCGAAAACTTCAAGGAATTCAAATTCGAGACAAATATGATTAGTTCATCTGATTTATTGGAAATCAAAAATGTAAGTTTTAACTTTATTTCAAAAATTAATTCAAACTTTCATTGATTTTTTTTTTCAGAGACTTCTTGAATCCAAGCACTTCAAAAGATGTGAAATTCACGCAGTTATTGATCCAGGAATGACTTCGGCCACTGTTCTGAGAGCTCCAATTCGAGAGGATGGGTCAATTCATGTCCCAATTCCTGGATCAAGTGACTACTTGGAATTCAAAATTCCAAAGAAATTCGGTGTAGTCAAAATGGAAATCGAGAGAAAGAAATTTTAAATTATTTTTCTTCTTTGTTTTTTTTTTCGTTGATAATCTGTATTTGTTTGACAACACAACTTTTTTTGAAAACATAACTTTATTTTTTTTTCAATGTTTGCTTCCAAATTTATTAATTTTTTCATAATCTTATTCGGGTTCTTCAATCGATTTTTCGCATGTGTGCGTGTAGGCACGCTAACTGTCGTCTCTCTCCAACATGCCTCTCTGGAGAGTAGATCAAAAAGAGAGATAAGAGTGACAATATTTCGCATGTTTTTTCTTTATCGATTTTTCACTTTTGAATCTTTTCCTTCTTTTTTTCCATTTTTAACTGAAAAAGGCCAATTTTTATTTTGTTTTTTGAATTTTTAGGTCCAAAATTAGCTATTAGAGGGTTTTTGGTTTGGAAAGGGACACTATTTACTTGAAATTGAATTTTTTTTGATAATTAAAATTTCTTTAGCTTGCGCGCTTGTTTCTTGTAGAACTCCTGTTGAAAAGGGAATTTTTATCACTGAGAAATCGCTGGTTTGCAAGATGCTTTTCAGAGCGTCAGCGTTCTTGCGATAATTTTAAATTTTATTAATTCTATTTTTTGCGTTTTTTTTCTAAATTCAAAAAAGCTAAGAAAAAATATACAAAATGACTGTTCACAAAAGAAAAACAATTTCCTTTTTCAATACTTTTGAAAATTAAAAAATTTATTTTAAATTTTGAAAATAAAAAAAAACCTTGTAGAAGTATTTAACCTCGAATTAAAAAAAACCTTACATTTATTATTGCACTTTTTTAAAATTAACATCTCGAAAATTTAAATTTAGGGTAATATTTTATTCCTAATAAAAAAAAATAACGTTTAGTTTCCAAAATAAATGACAATTGACTGTTCCACAAATCAATAAAACAAATCTCAAAAAAATGCAAACTTTGAATTTACTGTTCTCTAAAACCCAATGACCAACTCATGACACTAAAAAGTTTTTTGTCTCTCCTAAATAAGACAATCCGAAGTTTATAACTAACTTCAATCTTCTTCAATCAGTTTAAAGGCAGAACTAAATAAGATTCTTCGAATCTGGACAAGAGATTCAAACCGCTTGCAGTCCATCGTATGGCACCACCACGTGGGTGGAAAGCGGGTGGAGACCTTTGCAAATAATGGTTAACTCTCGTTAACTCCCAATCTAAGATTCATTTCGAATAGTATTAGTTTTCCTGAAACTGGTCAAAGGAAATTAGGTGTTAGCTATAAATTTTGGAACGTCTCCTCTCGGGGAGACAAAATAACTAAAAATTTTGGAAATCGGTCAAACGGTTTTCGAGAACGAGCCTCTCAAAGTTTGAATTTTGAGATGACGTGTATTATTGATTTGTGAAGTTGAATCTTTAAAAAATTTCTCATTTCTAAAATTTATGTTAGGATTTTAGAATAACCAAAATCGAAAGTGACGTGAAAATTATATTAAGGGAATGAAACATAAAGAAATCAATTTGAAACTTATTAACGTTTCTGAAGATTATTTTAGGACTTTAGAATAAAAATTAATTTTGGAACGTCTCCTCTCGGGGAGACAAAATAACTAAAAATTTTGAAAATCGATCAAACCGTTTTCGAGAACGAGCCTCTCAAAGTTTGAATTTTGAGATGACGTGTATTATTGGTTTGTGAAGTGACACACACCTGTCCTGTGTGTATTATAGGTTGTAAATGAAACACTTTTTTTAGTTAAATTAATTTTCACAAAATCTTTAAAAAATTTATCATTTCTATTTTAGGATTTTAGAATAAATGTTAATCGAGATAAGTGGAGAGGGTAAGGAGAGGGGGAGGAACGCCATTTCTCAATCGACTTGGCTTTCATTTCCTCTTTTTCCTCTTCTCCTTACTTTCCCTTCCCTTAAAATGAAACAGAAACTAGAATTTCAGCTAAGAAATCATGGACTCATCGAGACTCTATGAGACAATCATGACAAATGGTCCAAAGTATGCATCGATCAACGGAATGCGTCAGCTATATGAGGCCGCCGACACCCTTGAAGTCATCATCAAAGGATGTCAAAGAGACGGAGTTTTCGAGGAAATGGACGCCCAACCAAAAAGGAAAGTCCCAAAAGTGAAAGAAACAGAAGGAAAAGGGCAAAAAGAGGTCAGTTAAATTGTGATCGGAGACACTAAGCGCTGGACCAGGGCGAGACTGTTCGTCTCAAATGATCCGAGGAAGGTACACGCCGTCACAAAGGAGCCAAACGAAATCCAAACGACGTTTCGAACGGTGCAAACGGACGAAGGGAGGAAACTCCTGAAGGAGGCTAAGGCAATTTTCTGGATCGCATCACCAAGAATGAACCATGTGAAGAGCACAATCAAGGCATTGAGAATGAGTGAAGAAAGTCAAAAAGCGGTGATCATGCCACTTGGAGCCGAAGAAGGAATCAAAGAAGGATACGAACAAGCCGGAATGAGAACATTCGACTCGCTGAAAGAAGCTAAAGATGAGATGCTCATTTAAGAAATCATAATAATTAAAAATAAATGACTGTTTTGAATTTGTAGACAGTTTTATCCGATAAACAGATGATCATAAAAGAATGCGCTTAAAATGAGAAAGAATACTAAGGGGAATGAAATAAGGTTTTTTGATTTTGAAAATCGGTCAAACGGTTTTCGAGAACGAGCCTCTCAAAGTTTGAATTTTGAGATGACGTGTATTATTGATTTGTGAAGTTAAATCTTTAAAACATTTCTCATTTATAAAATTTATTTTAGGATTTTAGAAAAAATGTTAATCGAGAAAAGGGGAGAGGGTAGAGAGAGGGGGAGTGAACACCATTTCTCAAAATCGATTTGGTTTTCATTCCTCTTTCTTTTCTTCTTTTCCTTTTTCCCCTGCCCGAACCTGAAACAAGAAATGATAATTCCAGAAACCAGCTATGGGCGCAAGTAAGTTCTACACCATGATCATGATGAATGGCCCAAAATATGCCTCGATCAACGGCATGCGACAACTGTATGAAGCAGGGACACCCTCGAAGTCATATTAAAGGGATGTAAGCGCGATGGGCTCATGGCAAGTCGCATTAATGACGGAAAAAAAGAAAAAAGCAGAAGCTGGCAGAGCCACATAGAAAGAAAGAGGTATCCACTATTATCATCGGAGATAAAGACCTCTGGAACGGAGAGAGATTGTAAGTTTCGAATGACCCAAAAGTTGTTCACGTTGATTCGAGCGACCGGAACGAGCTGCAAACAACGGTTCGTACGATGATGACGAACGAGGGTGAGCAGCTACTGAAGGACGCAAAAATGATATTCTGGATGGCGTGGACCAAAAGAGCCCACACAAAAAGCACTGTGCAATTGATGAAGCTGACGCAGGGAGTCCCACTCTGCTAGTTCGAATTAAATTAGATCAAGTGTTTTCAAATATAAAAATAACATTATCAAATTTGACCAAGAAATTTCCAAATTTGACGTGAAATTTCGAGTTTTTGGAGTTTGACCTAGGAAATGCTTAATTTGATCAAAATTTGAACAAATTTCGAAAAAAAATGGAGGCCTGCCCGAGACAGGTAAACTGGCTGGTTTTCTTATAATAATCATTTATTTAACAAGCACTGATAAAACATTCATTTGACATGGCTTCTATTCGTTTTGACTGTTGCAGCTTGTGTGCGTGGAAGTAGAACGGATACTTGCGATCTTTCTCTGTCTTTACCGCATTGAACCAAGGGCAGAGTGACACTTTCGTGATGTTTAAGAAGTGGGAACAGTCAAATGCGTCCAGTAGCACGTCGGTTGTAGCTGCGTAGTAGTACTGTAGGCTTATCGGATCTTTCTTGAATTGTTCATCCCTCAGGCTGGTCACCTGGAGATTCACGTCGTTTTTGAAACTTTGATAATTGTTAGTCAGATCTAGAGATTTGTAAGCGTTGTACACAGGATTCGGACTGGCGACATTCCATTGAAAAGAAGAGCTCAAGAAGTCCGCCAACTGCGCGTCGTGTTGGCTTTGCGTGAGCTGCACATGTTGAGTACTGCTCCAGTAGCACGTCGATTGTCGCTGCGTAGTAGTTGCGTTTTGGATCTTTCTTCAATGGTTCATCCCGCAGGCTGGTCACCTGAAGCTTCACATCATTTTTGAAATTTTAATATAAGACGCATGATATTTCAAGAGTTTCTGGATTTCAATTTTTAAAAAGAATTTCCAAAATAATTTGTACTGTTAGTACAGGAAATCTTATCGCGATTAATTTCTCATATATTTTGGATTTAAAAAAACAGTGAAATTAGACAAATTTATCGCAATCAAATAGCTTGTTCTTTTTTGTTGGCCAGTTACATCATTTGCCTGATATTTCTCTCTCCTCTTCTAGACTGATAGAAAAGTAACAAGAACGATAAAATAAGGTTTATTTAAATCTGAAATCCAAAATTACAATTCCACAATTTGCAACCGATGTAAATCTGTCCTTTCTGTGGAATAGAGGTTCGAATGTGAATCTGAAATTTAATTCAGCAAAATTTGATCATGGAAACATTTTAGCACGGTTATTCAGATTAAATTTAACCAGTAAAATCTATGAAATTATTTATTTTATTAAAATTTTTGAATCTTCCTAACATTTTTATTTCTCGTTTATCTAACTGAATTACCTAATAGTTGTATCCGTTATCTGGCATAATTGGAGTGAAAGTTGATAAATTAGGGACCAGAACTTCTTGTCTCTGAAGAAAAAAAACACGAGAATATCTACACGTTTCAATAAGAATGTTAAAAGTTCCACGTTTAGGCGTCCCTTTTTCTTTTAAAACTGGTTCCGCATGGAACTTGAGGATTTTTCATCAAAAATCGTCCAAAATTTAGCCGTTTTTTTCTATCAGCTAACATATGATACTACAACACAGATACAACTATTAGGTAATTCAGTTAGAGTAATGAACAATAATATAAGTTAGGAAGGTTTAAAATTTTCAATAAAATAAATAATTTCATAGTATTTAATGGTTAAATTTAATCTGAATAGCCGTGCTAAAAAGTTTCCATGATCAAATTTTGCTGAATTAAATTTCAGATTCACATTCGAACCTCTATCCCACAAAAAGGACAGATTTACATCGGTTACAAATTGTGGAATTTCCCCCGATTCAAACTAAATCCCGTGAATTATTATTTTTACGTGATAATTAATTTGTTCTTTTTACATGAAGTACAGATTTACATACATTGTAATTTTGGATTTCAGATTTAAATAAACCTTATTTTATCGTTCTTTTATATCAAACAAATGACTATTCTAACAAACAGAGTTGATAATTTTTTTCTGTTTTCTACGTACTTTTTCGAGCTTTTTGGAACAGAATTCCCAGATATGAGTACAACTTTTTATATTCTGTGATTAGCACAGAGTTTATCATTAAAAATCAAAAACTCTTGAAATATCATGAGTCGTATATAAAAAGCTTTTCTTATTCATTCGAAATTCATATACTCACCTTTTCATTTGCAAATCCATTAAAATATTTCAAAAAAGTTTAGTAAAAATCAAAGAGAAGAGACAGCCTACCAAGGCGTCATTTGTGTGGAAAAATGGGGAGAATGAAAAGGGAAATATGCATGCGAGTATTGACTCTGTCTGCCTTATTTGTGTTGTCTGTGTCTCTTCATTCGCCTTCTGTCTTTTCTCGTGTTTATTCAATTTCCGGCGGGCGCACCTGGCAATTTTCACATGGAGAGCAGGTGGTGCACTAATATTTTTCATGTGAAGCACTTCTCGTCCCTCTTATGAAGGGTTTCCTAATATTTGTTAATTTCCAAATGATTCCAAAGGGTTTTGCAGACATGACGGAGTGGAATACTGAAAAGAAAATAATTATTTTCAAAAAAAATTATTAAAAACTTAAATAAAATTTTTTGAAAGCTAACCGAATGAAAAATTCGTAGTTTTGGAAAATCAAATTAAAAAACAATCAACCTTCCTAATGGTGTATGCATATCGACCGCGACGCAACCGCATCGCATGGTGTTTCTTAGTGTATGTACAAGCCAAATCGATTTTGAGAAATGGTATTCACTCCCCCCTCTCTCTACCCTTTCCCCTTCTCTCGACTCTGCTAGTTCGAATTAAATTAGATCAAAAGATTTTCGACCAAAACACGACATGATCTAATGGGGTTATTCATGTCATGAAAAAAATGTTTTTTAAACATAATTGACCTTATTCATGACTGTAGAAAAAAAAAAATATAAAAAAAAGGGGAAAAAATAGAAAAAGCGCGTGTATTGTTTTACATTTTTCTACAGTCATGAATAAGGTCAATTATGTTTAAAAAACATGTTTTTCATGACATGAATAACCCCATAAGTGGCCATAACTAAAAAAACTCTTGATCAAATTTGGATTATACTTGACCAAATTCCGATTGCTCAAGATTTTAGTTCAAATTTGAAAAACTCTTGATCTAATTAAGTTTTGAAAAACATATGTAATATGATCAAATTCGACCAAATTTTGAAAACTTTTGATCAAATTACGAATTTTCTAGGCCAAACTCCGAAAACTCGAGATTTTAGGTCTATTTGATAATGCTCTTTTGGAAAACACTTGATGCAAATTAATTCGAACTAGCAGAGTACGATAATCATCGGGGATAAGGACCAATGGAACAAAGCAAGACACTATGTGTCGAATAACCCAAAAATTGTACACGTTGATACGAACGATCGAAATGAGATACAGACAACAGTCCGGACGATGATGACTAAAGAAGGGAAGAAGCGTCTGAAGGAGGTAAAGACTGTCTTCTGGATGGCGCCATACAAAAAGGCTCACAAAGAGCGCTCTCAAACTGATGAAACTGATGGAAGGAGTTCAAGTCATTGTGATCTCGACGGATGCGGAAGAAGACGTCAAGTAGCAGTACGAAAAGGCGGGAATTAACGTCTACAAGTCGTTGAAGGCCGCGAAAGACAAAACAATCAACTGAAGAAGCAATATAAGAATCTGAATCTATGATATATGTAGCCCTACGGCAGGAACCTTTTTCGCCGACCTGCCGGCGGGAACAACATATTAGTGATTCCCCAAATTAAGTAGATTGCAACCCCAGAACTATCTGTCGAAATTCCTTTTTTCCTCTGAGTATCCAATGTTTCCCTTAAAGTTTTATCTGGAGTTCCACAATGCTCAGTTACGGGACCATTCCTATTCTTGTTATATATTAATGACTTATTATCCCTTTTTCCCCCGGATGTTTATGTTACTGCTTTGACGATGTAAAAATTCTCAGGTGCAATCCCCACAGCATTCAAAAAAGCGCGATCATCGTTGGCGATTGGTGCGATTTATGGGGGCTCAAATTAGCTGAAAATACAACGGATGTTATGCATTTCGGTAAGATCAATTCCCGCAAAAAATACTTCTTGAAGGGAATAGCCCTCTCCCCCCAGAGCTGTCTCCGTCTTGGAATTCGTGTTGATAACGAATTAAAGTTTGATAAACACGTAATTATGATTTCCAACTCTGCCTTACTGAAATGTAGACAAATTCTTAAAAGTTTTCACTCAAAACCTCCTGAATTTTTGCTAAAATTATTTAATACTTATATTAGACCTACTCTTGAATACGACGCTGAGCTTATTGACCGAAACTCTGTTATTGTTGACAAGAAACTATAAAAACCCCTTCGATTCTTCTCTAAACGTGACTTCCAACGGTGTAGCTTGAAATACTCCTCATATAACGACAGACTAACCTTATACGGCTTAAAATCGTTCTTAAAATTGTTCTTTTTTCAGTGCTGCCTACTGAGAATTATGTACCTAAGCCTAACACTAGTTCTGGTTTCCGAATGAAGCGAACCCGTGATTTAATGGAACGAAGAAGCTGAAATATTTCTCCAATAACAACCTAGATCAATCAACAAAAAAAATAACGGTTTTCGAACGGCACATTTTTATTTAATTTAAATAAATTGGGTAATGTGAATATTTGAATAAAAATAAAATTCCCTTTTGTAGTCCTTGTTGACTAGTCCGAATGTCTACCTTTCCAGGAGTCTGTCTTTCTTTTCGAGGAAGCTCATTAGCTGAAATTTCAATCATTTTTCATTGTTATCATGTGAAAAATTTCAGAACTAACTGTAGTGAACGCTGGCGGCGCAATTGAGAGGTCCAACTCGTCGAAAAATACTATTGGGCAATTGGCAGGTCGAACAGCTAATAAATTCTTTTAATTGTTCTGTTTTTTCACATTGCAGATCTCGACAGGGCATTTCTTCGTTTTCCGTGAACAAACGAACGTCTCTTTCATAATAATTCCCTGGTCCCCACATTTCTCGACTAATATCATCAATCGACACGGTAACTGGGATGAAGAGGTTCTTTAAGATTTTAACGGTCTGAAATACATTGAATTGTGTGAGTGGAACATGTTGTTATTGAAAATTACCTTCTAAAATTCTTCCTCTTGTCGATGACGAAGTTCTTTTTCAATCTGTCCTTCGATGATGAATACTCCATAACGAAGACTTGAACTTCAAAGTCTTCATCGAAGATCAAATGCCGAAGAGCAATCAAATAATTAGAAAAAATCAGTAGTAATAGACCACCTATACACAAGGAGTCAATCGAATAACATCATTATATTAGAAAAAATCAATGAACCAGAAAACTAAACCGAGTCGCCAATGAAGAAAAAAGAATGAATACAATTCCACCTTGAAATTTACCCCGCGATGACATGTGCGATGGAGCGAGTTTACTCCGTTTGCCTTCCTCATGCCTATCCTCCCCCCTCGGTCTCTTCTTCATGGTTAATCTCTCGACGGAAATTGATATTGAGAGAGGACAAGGTGAGAGCGAGAGAGAGAAAGTAATGACGCAGAGTAATTAGTCATCCTTGAGTGAGAGAGAGCCTAATAGGGAGTAAGAAAGAGTAGGAGATGTGGAATGTCCGTCCGACCTGCCAGACAGACCCAAACTGATCCTACAGTTTATATGGTTGGACTCAAAAACTCCTGGAATCTCCAATTTGTTAAAATGGGTCGATTCGTGTTGTTCCGATTTCAGGATCAAATGCTTACTTGGAATTCATAATTTCATGAGAATTGAAGAGAGTTAAAAATGGAAATCGAGAGAAAACAATTTTACTTTACTTTGTTCCTTTATTTAATTAATTTTCAATAATTTGTATCTGTATGACAATAAAACTTTCAAAAAAAAACTTCTGTTTTTTTTTCGTTTTTTATTTCCGAATATTTTTTCAATGTTTCATTATATTCTTTTTAATGACCTATATTTACATGTTGTAAATAAAAACAAAAATTTATGAATAATTCATTTTTACACAACCTTAAAAATTTATTTTAGGATTTTAAAATAACCAAGAAATTGACGTGTAAATTAGAATAAGAAAATGAAAAATAAAAAGTTTAAAGAAACGAATTCGAAATTTATTAGCTTTTCTATTCAATTTAGGATTTTTGAATAACAATTTTTGAAAAATTACCAAGCAGCCCCATCAACGGTATTTCTTCCTACATCTTTTCTTGTTTTCCTTTCGTGCCTTCTCTCTCTTATTCAAAAATCTTTATTCTCTAATAAAAAATGTTTACATTTGAAAAAGAGAATACTTTCTGTTGGGACACATTTGGGTTTTGGGGAGAGGTGATTACTTCCCTCCCCGTGAAATCGGGTATTTTAGGGAATCAACTTTAATCTTTAATTTTTCCAGTTTCATCTTCACGAGTCTCCTCTTCTTCCTCTCTGGACTTCTCTTTCGCCTCCTCAACTGTTCTCTGGTCTCTTCGTGGCCTCTCTTCAATCTAGCGATCTCCGTCTCTTTTGTCTCCTCCTCTTGTTTTCAAAAATAGTTATTCTAAAACCCTAAACTCGATTGTTGTTCATTTATTAGGTTGTCGGGTATGTCGTGACCTATTTTTCAATCAAGTATTTCTCGAAGTGAATTTAAATAAAAAATCAGTCATATGCTTCATCATGAGCGACAATGTAGTGCCAACGTTCAGTTAACTTGTGGATCCCCTACTTGTAAAATCCCGCTGGCCGAGAATCGAAGTAAAGCTTCGATTCAGTTTTGAAATCATTATCTATTTCGAAGGTGCTGATTTGAAGAGCATGGGTCAAAACATATAATAGTCAATAGTTAATTAGAGACATGTTAGGAGAATACGGTGGCTGAAGGAGAGTCATCAATTGATATTATGGTAGTCTCAGTCTCACTTGTTTGAAGATTTCCGGTTATACGAAATTGGGTTGAAAATACAATTTCTCATTTTTTTAATTTGAAAGACTGATTCTTTTGTCCAACTTTTGTGATAACTTGCGCGAAAGACCTTCCCACATATAGTCTGATATTCAGCTAACAATTTCCAATAAGTTGAGACATTCAATTCTTTCCAAATGGAAAAAGTTCTCTTTTTGGCTAAGACTCAGTTTTGGGATGTAACTTCTTCTCCAAATCACTGGAATCACGTTTTTTAAGTGTTGTACAACACCAATTTTCAATTTAGAGTAAGGAGCAATTTTGAATTCTTCAAGCTGTTGTGCTACAGGATAATGAAAATCATTAGATGCAGAAGAAAATTTTCAGTAGGGAAATATACCGGAAGTTAACTGAAGTTTGGAGAAGTGAGAGGAATGGGGAGTTATTCACTATGAAGGGGTCTTTATGCTCTTTAAACACTAGGAGTTAGAGAACAGCAGGACTAAACCTCGATCCACAGTGACAGAACAAAATAATAGGTCAAGACTTACCCGACAGCCTAATAGCTTCGCTGAAGACTTCGGTCACTTCTTTTGGGGCTTCCTTTGGGACCGGTGCAGTTTTTGTTGCGTCGGTGGCTCTCTCATTCATGAGCCTTATGGCGAATCGGGCTTGGTCAGGGATTTTTGATGCAATCTGGTAAAGGTTGATTTTTTTCTTTTGCTTAGTTTTTCATTTTCTTACCCACAACACCCTTTTAGCCGCTTGAACCGCCTTTTTCACGAGCCCATGCTGGACACTGAAGATGGATGTTTGAATCGTCTTCCTCCCCATTATCGCTTTATTGACAATGGGCTTTCTCCAGTTGGTGACGATCAAGCACTCCTTCGTCCACTGCTCCTTGTCGCCCACCAATGATGCTTTCGGGCTTTGCTCTTTTGAAGGGAATGATCTCTTTGGGGCTGACGCCTTTTCCGGGCTCGGACGACGTTTACTTTTGGTGTCGCTGACTGCGCCCTCTCCTATATTGTGCAGGGAGCCTGCATTCAGGGTTCTCAATAACCACGGGCCGGCCCGGGCCGGGTCGGCCCATGGAGCTGATTTTCCGGCCCGGCCCGGGCCGATGAAATTTCATTCCGGCCCGGGCCGGCCCGTGCGGCCCGTGTTCTCAAAAATCGACATTATTTTGAGAGAAATTTTTTAAAATTCCAATTTTTTCATCGAAAAAAATACGATTCTTAATTGTTTTCGAGTGAAATTCGTGAAAATGTCGGAAAAAGTGATGGAAAAGACAAATTTCAATAGGGGTCTCAGCTTTTATATGAAATTTTGTTTTTTTTTAAGTCAAATTTCCCATCACGGGCCGACCCGGGCCAAGACGGGCCGGGCCGGTAAGAATGACTCACTCGGCCCGGCCCGGCCCGTGAGAACCCTGCCTGCATTGGCGATAATCGCTGCCATCAGGGCTTTCGCATGTTGGGTGTTTGCTGAAAGAATGCCTGATTCAGTTTTTGAGACAGTATTGTTTGTAAGGAGATGAAGAAACAGGCATGAATCAAAATGATTTTTTTTTCTGAAGAACATTGTTTTTTGAAATTGAGCGTTTTTTTTTTAATTCCAAAAATTTCTTTTTTTAATGAATTTCTAGGCGAAAATTCCAAAATTGGAAAAAGAAAAAATGAAATTGTAAAAAAGAAACGATCGGCGCGAAAATTCAATAATTTCCGGAGAAACAGAAAAATTTCAAAACTTTCTCAAAAAGTGAAGAAAATTCAAAATTATTCAAAGAAAATTATCGTCGAAAAAATTTCGACAATTAACATGAAAATTTAGGAGAAAATGAAAGAAAAGTGAGAGAAAAGCTATGAGTTTTTATGATGGCAATTGCTTGTTCAATAGGGCGCACTTACTGGCGTGACCTATTTTTGATGAAAATGCGCTTTCTTTAAAAAAAAATTGGTTATTTTTTGTAAAAAAAAAAACGGTTTTTTTGAAGAGATGTAATAACAGATAGCTATGAAATAGAAAAATCAAAAATTGAAATATAAATATTGGTATCAAAATTCAAAAAAGGTTTGAATTTGTTTAAATTGGAAATAACGAAAAAATGTCAGCAATAAAGGAGTCGAAGTAAAATAATTCCAGAAATCAACTATCGCTGAAACAAAATTTATTACAGGACGTCACTATTCTACATTCACAAACATCTTCACAACTTTCTGGAAAGTCTGAAAATAGGAGTGTTGATGTTTTTACATTTCAAAACGAGATTTTGAATCAAAAAATTTCACTCCATACTGAACAATATTTTTTAGAATTTAACTTTTCCACCTTAACTGGAAAAAAAATCTGTAAAAATTAGGTAGTTTTTTTTAGATTTCTATTTCTTATACAAAAATTAAATTTAAAAAAACTGATAAGACGAATCTGATCCAGTATTTTTTAATTTCTCTGTAATTTGCAATTCTTGCTGTTTCTTAGTTATTTTTCCTAAATTTTCTACGAAAATGTGTTTTTCAGGTTTAAAAAAAAAGCTAATCGGTTGATTTACAAGGACAAAAAATTATTTCCCATGGTTTGGAGCAACTTCGAAAGATTCAGAGATAAAATTGATTTTTCCACTCCTTTTTTTTCTGTATGCAATTTTTTTTTCCTAATGTGTGTCTGGGATGGTAGGTCAAATTCTTTTTTCTACCTTCTCTTTAAAAAAAAACAACAAAATAATCTCAGTCCTGCCTCCTGGGAAGATAGATCAAAAAGCGAGAGAGACACATTTCACTCTGTTTTTATTGATTTTTCAAACACTACTTTTTATTACGGCTTTTTCCTTCTCTTCTCTAAATTTTCAAATAAAATGAATCTTTTTCAGATAAAAATCTTATCAATCGATCGTCTTCTACAACAACTTCCAGATGACAAAATTTGGAGTTATTCGAAGGTCCAGAAGGTAAAATTTATTTTTTCTGGAAGACAATTTTCTCCCAATTATTATCTGGAAAAACAAATAAAATTACTTGACAACTACATTTCACATCGGAAAATCAAAAAATAAATATTTTAGTTCTGTTTGAGAAAATAAATCAAAAAATGAGTGAGACGCATCCAGTTTTTATTGATTTTATTGAATTCTCAATTTCCGATGATAAATGATAATTATTTTTTCCTCAATTTATTTAAGCAAAAGTTTTTCAGAGGAAAATGCGATTATCGATCGTCTTCTAAGGATTACAACACCTTTCGATGGATTTGGAGGTGATCGAAGGAACAGAAGATAAGTTTGTTTTTTTTTTTCAATTTTCAGATTAGCTAGAAGGGTTTTTGATGTTTTTAAGAGAGGGGAATCCAGTAGACAGTGTAGGCTATTTTTCTAAATCTTGGAAAGTCAATTTTTAACTTATTCTAATTTCGAAAGTTATAAGTGTGGCTTATTTCAACTAGGGGGCTCTAGTATTTCAATTTTTTAAGATTCGGAAAACTAGAATAGTAATTATTTTTTGGAACCTTTGGGGGTTATTCAGCGGACCAGTCGCTAAGCTTTTCTTGAAAGCTGAATCATCAGTTTTCAGTTACATAAGTATATAATTATAATTATTTATTTAAATTTATTTTTTTTATTATTCTGTTTTATAATTGTTCGGGAAATGGAGCTATCAGAATGGGACACGGCACGGGATCAACATTGGTCTTCTAATTAAAAAAAAACTTTTCAAAGCGGAAACAGGTCAAAATCAAGTCAATGCAAAGCACCTGGCCAGTTATCTCAGCAACGAGGTGCCCGCTCAGAAGACAGCCTTCGGATACAACTGCTTCACAAGAATCCGAGAAGTTTGCAACAGTTTGTCCCGAACAAAGTCCGCGCCTCTACAAGTATTCGAAATTACAGAGGTGAACGGTGATCTGGCCTTAAGAGTTCAGGCAACAAAGACCGGAAAGGCGAATATATACACGGCGATACACCTCAAGAAGCTGCAGGTACTGTTGAAAGCGGAAATCAATGCCGCCTTACTGGAGTCATTCCTGACTCAAAAAACAGTTAAAAGCAAAGTCGTACAAGTAATTCAACAGTACCCTTCATGCAACAGCTTCGTCACAAAAGGTGGAAAAGTGAGTCTCGCATGACGCAGATGGATCCACAGAGCTAGATTGAATCTTCTCTCGTGCAACTACAACACTTTCGACAACACCAAATCAAAGATCTGTCGAAGGTGTCACAAGGCAAATGAAACACAATAGAATATTCTCCAAAGTTGTGAGTATGGCATGCCGAGACAAATCACGAGCCGTCATGATGCCGTTCTTTATAAAGTCAAAGAACTTATCGGCAAATGAAAAAAGAAGGACTGGAAACTTTCTATTGACCAAGAGAAATCAAAGTTACATAAAAGTATAATAAAAATATAATAAAATAATAAAAGATGCACAAATCCAGCTCAAAGGACAGCCCATAAGAAACTTGGTGTGTTGCGATTCCCACAAGTATCTGGGTGAAACTTATCGAATCAACAACAAAAGAACTCGACATGGTCAACAGATCATCTCTAACGCCACCAGAAAAGCTCGACTGCATAAAAACGTTTGTACTGCCAAAAATGACTTACATGTACGCAAACTATGTTCCCAAACTAATAGAAATCAAGACTATTGTGAACATGCTAATACGGGGAATGAAGATGGCCCTCTGGAGTACATCCAATTACCACCCGGCAAGGAGGGATTGGGCGTCCTCTGTCCAAAGACCACAGCCATGATTACCTTCTTGGTTTCCACCATGAAGAAGCTGTGGTCAACCGATGGCTATATCAAGAAACTCTACGTCGAGTTCTTGAGGTCGGTAGTGTGTGCCGAAACAGGAAGGAAAGATGTGACACTTGCTCACATGGCATCCTTCCTGAGCAACGAAAAGCCAAGCAAAAAGCTGGCGTTCGGATACAACTGTTTCACGCGAATCCGCGACGTGTGCAACAATTTATGCAAAGTACGTGATGCACCACTGCACAATCTGGAGATCGTCGAAGATAACGGAGACTTCGCGATCCGAGTCCAAGCCACAAAGGACAGCTAAGCAACCACATTCACAAGTAATCATGTGAAGAAGCTTCAACAGCTCTTGAAAGGGGAAGTGATAAAAGGACTTCATCATCGGTTCTTCACAGAGAAACCAGTGAAAAGCAAAGTCTGCCAAGTCCTACAACAGTACCCTCGAATACATTTCATCGATTCACAAAAATGCCTTGAACAGGATTACGGTGAAAGTGATGGGATTGGAAACTCAAAAGGCCACGATTCAGGAGCAGTGTGAGTACCTGAATACCACAAGAGCTGTCAAAAAGGGAGGATTCAACATCTTCTCCAGGATGAACAAAGCAATTCGAACTCTCAGTGTGATTCAAGGAGCTCCACTCAAGTCTATGCGGTTCATCCCAGACAACGGAGAAATCGGTCTGTCAGTACAGGCAACAGAGAACTCCCAGTACAAGGTCTTCTCCAAAGTCGAGAGCCACAAACTGGTGACGAAGTTGAAGGATCTGGTGAGATCGGCGATGCTGAAGACGTTCTTGGAAGTGAAGAAGGTGAAGAGCAAGGTCGTCGAAGTCATCCAGCATCATCCTCCCTCGAACAAGTTTGTCAGGGATGGAAAGAACTGCAGCATCTCGGCACGGTATACGGTGACTACACGTAAGAAAAAAATTATATGGCCAAATAAACTAATAAAAAAAGGAGACGCAGTAAACCTCTTCCCAAGCGACAAAGCCCAAAGTCGAGCCAAGTGTACCCGTTAAAAAAGTTGGCTTTAAGAACCTTTAGGTTTTTCTTTTTGAAAGCCACATGATCATCGTTTTAATTTTCACTTTTTTTTTTAATCTGACCTCATTTTATCTCATGTTAATTTTTACGGGCCAGTTTCGAGAACTTTTTTTTTATATCTGGGCGAGAGAGAATAACCGACTGCAGTCCATCGTATGGCACCACCACGTGGGTGGAAAGCGGATGGAGACCTTTGCAAATAATGGTACATCCTCTTTAAGTCCCAGATTCTTAAATTATTTTAGATTATAATTTTGCTTGAAAAGTTCTTGAAACTTTCTGAAAAAAATTGGCATGAGCTATAAAATTTTCTTTCAGAGAGAAAAATATTAATTCTTGAAAACTAGTCGTGTGGTTTTCGAAAAGATAAATCTAAAGGCTTCAAGAAAGGTCTTTTTTCAACTTGGGACCAGTTTTTTCCTCTTGGGCGGTCGACTTCTAGAATGGGGCCACGATAACGATCAGAAAAAAGCTGGAGAAGAGCCGGCAGATCAGGTCAGGAGTCAAGCAAGGAGATCCAATATCTCCCACACTGTTCAATATGTGCCTTGAAAATGTAATCAGGAGACACCTCGACCATTTAATAGAATACAAGTGCCCTGAAACGAGAATGAAAGTCTTGGCGTTTGCAGATGATATGGCAGTTCTAGCCGATTCCAAAGAGAAAAAAACCTGGCTCATGGACAACATCTGCACGCCTTTGAACCTGATTCTCAAACCGGTCAAAGAGGTGTTGTGTCACGGACTCTCAAAATCGATCGATTGAATTAAGTCATTAGACTAATTCCGGATTCAAGGATCATCGTCTTCCCCAGCTTCAATTGGATTCAATCTTTTGGCCTTTTGCTCGGTAGTCGTGACAAGGTCAATTGATTTGTACTTGGAATCGCTCTTTTTGTTTTGAGTGGTAGTCCCACCGAACAAATCGATCGATATTTTGAGTTGTTTGTGTGTCACTCTAGCATAGGAAAATCGATATTTAAAAAAATATATATATTGGTTTTTCTTTGCTGGTTTTACCACAAATTGTCTGAGTCAAGCTACAGGAAGTCACCCCTTGATTCTTCGGAGGTCTCTTGGCCAAAAGGAAAGAGTGACTCGAGAGGTTAAGTACCACCTGCTCGTTCACCAAAAAATCGATAATCGCTGTCAAATTAAACAATAACAGTGTCAAATGGAGAGATGTAAAAATAGTAAATTAATTTTATCTGAACATAACATGTCAAATAAAATTACTAACACTGTGAATAGTAGTAAAACTACAAATACCGGTGATACTAATTATTACTTGTCAAATGGATACTGTGAGTATCAAGTGGAACCTGTTGCTAAGACTTATGCTCAGGCCACGAAATCAAAATTTGTCATCCAAAAAGAGACAAAAATGATTAATACCATGTCTTGTGAATGCAGAATGAAAAGGCTTCAACCGTCTGTCAGTTATGTACCAAAAGCTGGACTCATGAAGTTCGAGAAGTCACAATTGGCTAAGAAGAGATCCGCGCCGAAACCCGCAGTGGATGGAGGCCGCATCAGCTCAGTGTACCAAATGGCAGAAGATATGGCGATCAAGCACAAGGATGAAAATCAAATTACTTTTGTAATTGATTTACCGAACAAGATGAACATCATGTGTCCTCTGTGTCGAGACTGCGTCAAAACCAGGGGTAGAGGGTCCCACAGCCTGAAATACATGAAGCAACATGTCCAGGAAAAGCACAAGTTGAATGCATCTTGGGCCTACAAATGCACGATATGCCAAGAAGACGAGCCGGATGCAGGGTGCGGGTGGTTAAATGGAGAGAAGTAAAAGTAGTAAATTAATTTTATCTGAACATAACATGTCAAATAAAATTACTAACACTGTAAATAGTAGTAAAACTACAAAAACCGGTGATACTAACTATTACTTGTCATCTGTAGCTAGGACTTGTTTTGTGCATCGACAGGTAATTGAACATTTTTGGTTTTTCGAAGATATCCTTCTTTTTTCCCCCTTCTTTTGCGATATTTTGCACCATTATTTTGCTATTCTTTATTTTTGCCAACGTTTCGGCGTTCTGCCATCATCAGGGCGAGTACTACAAAAAATAAATGGGTTAGTTTGGATGGCAGATGATGGCAGAACGATGATGGCAGAACGCCGAAACGTTGGCGAACTGATGATGGCAGAACGCCGAAACGTTGGCAAAAATAAAGAATAGCAAAATAATGGTGCAAAATATCGCAAAAGAAGGGGGAAAAAAGAAGGATATCTTCGAAAAACCAAAAATGTTCTATTACTTGTCAAATGGATATTGTGAATATCAAACATAACCTGTAGCGAGTATTCTCTCGAGATCTCAACAATGAGCAATCGGAGTCAAATAAGGCCCCGAACGAGTAAAGAAGGCTAGAGAACTAATGTCGCAAAAGAGCCAAAATTCCATCCAATCAAGACTCAGCCTTCCGATGAACTCTAGCCAACTCGCAAACACTACTAAACCACAGAAGTCAACGAACAAAAAGAACAAGATAAGGATCCTTTCAACATCACCGAGATCGACTTGACGCAGGAGGTAAGTGATGATGAAAACAACAAAACGTTCGTCATTGATGATTCGGAGCCAGCAATAAGACGAATGAACACATGGTGCCTGGACCACGAAACCACCAACGATCCATGGTCTGATGAAATCATCGAATGGTACCTCCAAAGACTGTGCCGAGACGACAGCAAATATAAGGGACTGGGCCCGTTCTGATGGAGCATTTGGAAAAGAGATGGTTGTGAAGCGATCATGCAAATGAAACAAAGAGTTTGGTCAGTCTTTCCAATCATTGAATATTGCTCCACTATTTACTCCCCATCTCCCTCCTCAGCTCTCTCAAGAAAAAAAACGAAAAACCTCTCCGATTATTCTCCAGACTTGCTCTCCAACGCTGTAACATCTCCTTCTCCTCATATTCTGAACGGTTATTGATCCTTAATTTATCATCCATGCGCCATCGCAGCCTCAGGTCCCAACTTTCCCTACTCTATAAATTTCTTAGCGGAACCTCCTACTACCCCGTTCTCTCTACCATTATTTCCTATCTCTCCTCCAAACGTCGCCCGATGCTCTTAAAACTTCTTCACCCCGGTACTAATGATTTGTTTTCCTCGACAGTCCCTCTTTGGTATTGTCATTAACTTCTTTTTTTTTAACCTTACTTTGAATAAATACATACTTATATAAGCTGCCGATAAATGTCGAATGATTCACCCAACAGTTGGACCGTAATCTCCGCTACTTTGACACCAGGCCACCCAGACAAAAAAAACCTAGTAAACTGTGGAGTACACGTGTATCTGATGATAAAATCGCTCACAACAAGTAATATGTGGAAAAATAATATGAGTTGAAAAAGTGTAGATGCATTTTTGGCACACCGTTTTATGACTCTTTTTTTTTGTTTCCTCATCAGTAATTTAGAGTTTAACACCAATTTAACACCAATTGTTGACTGTTTATTAGTTTGTGAATTAAACAAAATTGAATGAATAGTGAGAAAAAATCACCGTGTTTGTGTTGTCCAAATTTTAATTTTAGAAAATGAACTTCTTTACAATCACCAATTTGCAGAGAAACATGGAGCTCGAGGAAGAATCGGCATCGACTGGCTAACAACAAATAGAGGCGATGGGTACGGAGACCACTTTAAGGACTTATAAACAAAGTTATAAACAAAGGATGAAGCTCGAAGCTACAAAAACTTCTCCCCGAATGCGATCAAAGAAACAAAAAACTCACGCTACGATTGAAGCAAGAAAAGGTGAATTCAGAATTATGATGAAAATAAACAATTATGCCTTTACAGACCATGGAAGAGTCGTCTCCGTTTAGGATGCTGCAGAGAAAACAAGAAATAATTTTGTTTTAAATGTTTTTTTTTAATTTTGTTAGGTGAAGAAAAATGAATATGTTGATTTATCGAAAACCAAGTTAATTATGATAAAGGAATAATATGGAGTGCATAGACAATAAACAAGCAAATCCCGATCCGCATTAGATGGACACCTGTGGATCTCAGAAAGAGCTATATACTACCCCGTACTTAGGTTTTTTAACTCGGAAAAGAGAGGAGTTAGAGAGGAATGTGTAGGGATTGAGAGAGTGGGTATTTCGCTTACGACCATATCACGTTGAATGCACGCCATCCCGTCCGATCTGGCAAGTTAAGCAACGTTGAGTCTAGTTAGTACTTGGATCGGAGACGGCCTGGGAATCCTAGATGTTGTAAGCTTTTGCATTTTGTTATTTGAAAAATTGAAAATTGAAATTTAAACATTTATTTAAACACACGTTAATAAATTTGAAATTCATTTCTTTATGTTTCATTTCTCAAATAAAACTTTCACGTCAATTTTAATTTTGATTTGTTCGAAAATCCTAAAATAAATTTTAGAAATGAGAATGCTTTAAAGATTACGTGAGAATGAAAATATCGAATTTTAATGTTTTATTATCTTTATGAAACAAAAACATTTTAATTTAATTTACACGTAAAAATGTTTATTCTTTAAAACTTGGGTAAAGAATTCAATGTAGATGAACAACAGAAACAACAGAAACAACAGAAACAACAGAACAAGGCAACCCCCCTACACCTGTATTCCTTCACACACCACACCGCACACGCTAGCATAGTGGTGATCGTCGTCCTCGTTTGGTGTCGGCTGCGCGTTTTCTACTACACTCGCAACGCGCCGTTCTCGTCGGTTTAATTACCCAAGTTTGAGGTTCGAAAAAGTTCTGACCCAAAGAAACTTGGCGTCAGCTATAAATTTTGGAACGTCTCCTTTAGGGGAGACAAAATAACTAAAAATCTCGAAAATTGATCAAGTGGTTTTCGAGATAATATTACCCAAGTTTGAGGGATATGGTCGGATGTGGTTCGGTTTAATTACCCAAGTTTGAGCTATAGGGCGAGGGGTATGTCGGTTTTATTACCCAAGTTTGAGCTATAGGGGTGAGGATGATGACGGTTTTTGTACCCAAGTTTGACATATAGGGGTGGGGATGTCTCATTTATATGTTTGACTTGTTTAGGAAAATGACTGATTGATTTTTTAACTCGGAAAAGAGAGGAGTTAGAGAGGAATGTGTAGGGATTGAGAGAGTGGGTATTTCGCTTACGACCATATCACGTTGAATGCACGCCATCCCGTCCGATCTGGCAAGTTAAGCAACGTTGAGTCTAGTTAGTACTTGGATCGGAGACGGCCTGGGAATCCTAGATGTTGTAAGCTTTTGCATTTTGTTATTTGAAAAATTGAAAATTGAAATTTAAACATTTATTTAAACACACGTTAATAAATTTGAAATTCATTTCTTTATGTTTCATTTCTCAAATAAAACTTTCACGTCAATTTTAATTTTGATTTGTTCGAAAATCCTAAAATAAATTTTAGAAATGAGAATGCTTTAAAGATTACGTGAGAATGAAAATATCGAATTTTAATGTTTTATTATCTTTATGAAACAAAAACATTTTAATTTAATTTACACGTAAAAATGTTTATTCTTTAAAACTTGGGTAAAGAATTCAATGTAGATGAACAACAGAAACAACAGAAACAACAGAAACAACAGAACAAGGCAACCCCCCTACACCTGTATTCCTTCACACACCACACCGCACACGCTAGCATAGTGGTGATCGTCGTCCTCGTTTGGTGTCGGCTGCGCGTTTTCTACTACACTCGCAACGCGCCGTTCTCGTCGGTTTAATTACCCAAGTTTGAGGTTCGAAAAAGTTCTGACCCAAAGAAACTTGGCGTCAGCTATAAATTTTGGAACGTCTCCTTTAGGGGAGACAAAATAACTAAAAATCTCGAAAATTGATCAAGTGGTTTTCGAGATAATATTACCCAAGTTTGAGGGATATGGTCGGATGTGGTTCGGTTTAATTACCCAAGTTTGAGCTATAGGGCGAGGGGTATGTCGGTTTTATTACCCAAGTTTGAGCTATAGGGGTGAGGATGATGACGGTTTTTGTACCCAAGTTTGACATATAGGGGTGGGGATGTCTCATTTATATGTTTGACTTGTTTAGGAAAATGACTGATTGATTTTTTAACTCGGAAAAGAGAGGAGTTAGAGAGGAATGTGTAGGGATTGAGAGAGTGGGTATTTCGCTTACGACCATATCACGTTGAATGCACGCCATCCCGTCCGATCTGGCAAGTTAAGCAACGTTGAGTCTAGTTAGTACTTGGATCGGAGACGGCCTGGGAATCCTAGATGTTGTAAGCTTTTGCATTTTGTTATTTGAAAAATTGAAAATTGAAATTTAAACATTTATTTAAACACACGTTAATAAATTTGAAATTCATTTCTTTATGTTTCATTTCTCAAATAAAACTTTCACGTCAATTTTAATTTTGATTTGTTCGAAAATCCTAAAATAAATTTTAGAAATGAGAATGCTTTAAAGATTACGTGAGAATGAAAATATCGAATTTTAATGTTTTATTATCTTTATGAAACAAAAACATTTTAATTTAATTTACACGTAAAAATGTTTATTCTTTAAAACTTGGGTAAAGAATTCAATGTAGATGAACAACAGAAACAACAGAAACAACAGAAACAACAGAACAAGGCAACCCCCCTACACCTGTATTCCTTCACACACCACACCGCACACGCTAGCATAGTGGTGATCGTCGTCCTCGTTTGGTGTCGGCTGCGCGTTTTCTACTACACTCGCAACGCGCCGTTCTCGTCGGTTTAATTACCCAAGTTTGAGGTTCGAAAAAGTTCTGACCCAAAGAAACTTGGCGTCAGCTATAAATTTTGGAACGTCTCCTTTAGGGGAGACAAAATAACTAAAAATCTCGAAAATTGATCAAGTGGTTTTCGAGATAATATTACCCAAGTTTGAGGGATATGGTCGGATGTGGTTCGGTTTAATTACCCAAGTTTGAGCTATAGGGCGAGGGGTATGTCGGTTTTATTACCCAAGTTTGAGCTATAGGGGTGAGGATGATGACGGTTTTTGTACCCAAGTTTGACATATAGGGGTGGGGATGTCTCATTTATATGTTTGACTTGTTTAGGAAAATGACTGATTGATTTTTTAACTCGGAAAAGAGAGGAGTTAGAGAGGAATGTGTAGGGATTGAGAGAGTGGGTATTTCGCTTACGACCATATCACGTTGAATGCACGCCATCCCGTCCGATCTGGCAAGTTAAGCAACGTTGAGTCTAGTTAGTACTTGGATCGGAGACGGCCTGGGAATCCTAGATGTTGTAAGCTTTTGCATTTTGTTATTTGAAAAATTGAAAATTGAAATTTAAACATTTATTTAAACACACGTTAATAAATTTGAAATTCATTTCTTTATGTTTCATTTCTCAAATAAAACTTTCACGTCAATTTTAATTTTGATTTGTTCGAAAATCCTAAAATAAATTTTAGAAATGAGAATGCTTTAAAGATTACGTGAGAATGAAAATATCGAATTTTAATGTTTTATTATCTTTATGAAACAAAAACATTTTAATTTAATTTACACGTAAAAATGTTTATTCTTTAAAACTTGGGTAAAGAATTCAATGTAGATGAACAACAGAAACAACAGAAACAACAGAAACAACAGAACAAGGCAACCCCCCTACACCTGTATTCCTTCACACACCACACCGCACACGCTAGCATAGTGGTGATCGTCGTCCTCGTTTGGTGTCGGCTGCGCGTTTTCTACTACACTCGCAACGCGCCGTTCTCGTCGGTTTAATTACCCAAGTTTGAGGTTCGAAAAAGTTCTGACCCAAAGAAACTTGGCGTCAGCTATAAATTTTGGAACGTCTCCTTTAGGGGAGACAAAATAACTAAAAATCTCGAAAATTGATCAAGTGGTTTTCGAGATAATATTACCCAAGTTTGAGGGATATGGTCGGATGTGGTTCGGTTTAATTACCCAAGTTTGAGCTATAGGGCGAGGGGTATGTCGGTTTTATTACCCAAGTTTGAGCTATAGGGGTGAGGATGATGACGGTTTTTGTACCCAAGTTTGACATATAGGGGTGGGGATGTCTCATTTATATGTTTGACTTGTTTAGGAAAATGACTGATTGATTTTTTAACTCGGAAAAGAGAGGAGTTAGAGAGGAATGTGTAGGGATTGAGAGAGTGGGTATTTCGCTTACGACCATATCACGTTGAATGCACGCCATCCCGTCCGATCTGGCAAGTTAAGCAACGTTGAGTCTAGTTAGTACTTGGATCGGAGACGGCCTGGGAATCCTAGATGTTGTAAGCTTTTGCATTTTGTTATTTGAAAAATTGAAAATTGAAATTTAAACATTTATTTAAACACACGTTAATAAATTTGAAATTCATTTCTTTATGTTTCATTTCTCAAATAAAACTTTCACGTCAATTTTAATTTTGATTTGTTCGAAAATCCTAAAATAAATTTTAGAAATGAGAATGCTTTAAAGATTACGTGAGAATGAAAATATCGAATTTTAATGTTTTATTATCTTTATGAAACAAAAACATTTTAATTTAATTTACACGTAAAAATGTTTATTCTTTAAAACTTGGGTAAAGAATTCAATGTAGATGAACAACAGAAACAACAGAAACAACAGAAACAACAGAACAAGGCAACCCCCCTACACCTGTATTCCTTCACACACCACACCGCACACGCTAGCATAGTGGTGATCGTCGTCCTCGTTTGGTGTCGGCTGCGCGTTTTCTACTACACTCGCAACGCGCCGTTCTCGTCGGTTTAATTACCCAAGTTTGAGGTTCGAAAAAGTTCTGACCCAAAGAAACTTGGCGTCAGCTATAAATTTTGGAACGTCTCCTTTAGGGGAGACAAAATAACTAAAAATCTCGAAAATTGATCAAGTGGTTTTCGAGATAATATTACCCAAGTTTGAGGGATATGGTCGGATGTGGTTCGGTTTAATTACCCAAGTTTGAGCTATAGGGCGAGGGGTATGTCGGTTTTATTACCCAAGTTTGAGCTATAGGGGTGAGGATGATGACGGTTTTTGTACCCAAGTTTGACATATAGGGGTGGGGATGTCTCATTTATATGTTTGACTTGTTTAGGAAAATGACTGATTGATTTTTTAACTCGGAAAAGAGAGGAGTTAGAGAGGAATGTGTAGGGATTGAGAGAGTGGGTATTTCGCTTACGACCATATCACGTTGAATGCACGCCATCCCGTCCGATCTGGCAAGTTAAGCAACGTTGAGTCTAGTTAGTACTTGGATCGGAGACGGCCTGGGAATCCTAGATGTTGTAAGCTTTTGCATTTTGTTATTTGAAAAATTGAAAATTGAAATTTAAACATTTATTTAAACACACGTTAATAAATTTGAAATTCATTTCTTTATGTTTCATTTCTCAAATAAAACTTTCACGTCAATTTTAATTTTGATTTGTTCGAAAATCCTAAAATAAATTTTAGAAATGAGAATGCTTTAAAGATTACGTGAGAATGAAAATATCGAATTTTAATGTTTTATTATCTTTATGAAACAAAAACATTTTAATTTAATTTACACGTAAAAATGTTTATTCTTTAAAACTTGGGTAAAGAATTCAATGTAGATGAACAACAGAAACAACAGAAACAACAGAAACAACAGAACAAGGCAACCCCCCTACACCTGTATTCCTTCACACACCACACCGCACACGCTAGCATAGTGGTGATCGTCGTCCTCGTTTGGTGTCGGCTGCGCGTTTTCTACTACACTCGCAACGCGCCGTTCTCGTCGGTTTAATTACCCAAGTTTGAGGTTCGAAAAAGTTCTGACCCAAAGAAACTTGGCGTCAGCTATAAATTTTGGAACGTCTCCTTTAGGGGAGACAAAATAACTAAAAATCTCGAAAATTGATCAAGTGGTTTTCGAGATAATATTACCCAAGTTTGAGGGATATGGTCGGATGTGGTTCGGTTTAATTACCCAAGTTTGAGCTATAGGGCGAGGGGTATGTCGGTTTTATTACCCAAGTTTGAGCTATAGGGGTGAGGATGATGACGGTTTTTGTACCCAAGTTTGACATATAGGGGTGGGGATGTCTCATTTATATGTTTGACTTGTTTAGGAAAATGACTGATTGATTTTTTAACTCGGAAAAGAGAGGAGTTAGAGAGGAATGTGTAGGGATTGAGAGAGTGGGTATTTCGCTTACGACCATATCACGTTGAATGCACGCCATCCCGTCCGATCTGGCAAGTTAAGCAACGTTGAGTCTAGTTAGTACTTGGATCGGAGACGGCCTGGGAATCCTAGATGTTGTAAGCTTTTGCATTTTGTTATTTGAAAAATTGAAAATTGAAATTTAAACATTTATTTAAACACACGTTAATAAATTTGAAATTCATTTCTTTATGTTTCATTTCTCAAATAAAACTTTCACGTCAATTTTAATTTTGATTTGTTCGAAAATCCTAAAATAAATTTTAGAAATGAGAATGCTTTAAAGATTACGTGAGAATGAAAATATCGAATTTTAATGTTTTATTATCTTTATGAAACAAAAACATTTTAATTTAATTTACACGTAAAAATGTTTATTCTTTAAAACTTGGGTAAAGAATTCAATGTAGATGAACAACAGAAACAACAGAAACAACAGAAACAACAGAACAAGGCAACCCCCCTACACCTGTATTCCTTCACACACCACACCGCACACGCTAGCATAGTGGTGATCGTCGTCCTCGTTTGGTGTCGGCTGCGCGTTTTCTACTACACTCGCAACGCGCCGTTCTCGTCGGTTTAATTACCCAAGTTTGAGGTTCGAAAAAGTTCTGACCCAAAGAAACTTGGCGTCAGCTATAAATTTTGGAACGTCTCCTTTAGGGGAGACAAAATAACTAAAAATCTCGAAAATTGATCAAGTGGTTTTCGAGATAATATTACCCAAGTTTGAGGGATATGGTCGGATGTGGTTCGGTTTAATTACCCAAGTTTGAGCTATAGGGCGAGGGGTATGTCGGTTTTATTACCCAAGTTTGAGCTATAGGGGTGAGGATGATGACGGTTTTTGTACCCAAGTTTGACATATAGGGGTGGGGATGTCTCATTTATATGTTTGACTTGTTTAGGAAAATGACTGATTGATTTTTTAACTCGGAAAAGAGAGGAGTTAGAGAGGAATGTGTAGGGATTGAGAGAGTGGGTATTTCGCTTACGACCATATCACGTTGAATGCACGCCATCCCGTCCGATCTGGCAAGTTAAGCAACGTTGAGTCTAGTTAGTACTTGGATCGGAGACGGCCTGGGAATCCTAGATGTTGTAAGCTTTTGCATTTTGTTATTTGAAAAATTGAAAATTGAAATTTAAACATTTATTTAAACACACGTTAATAAATTTGAAATTCATTTCTTTATGTTTCATTTCTCAAATAAAACTTTCACGTCAATTTTAATTTTGATTTGTTCGAAAATCCTAAAATAAATTTTAGAAATGAGAATGCTTTAAAGATTACGTGAGAATGAAAATATCGAATTTTAATGTTTTATTATCTTTATGAAACAAAAACATTTTAATTTAATTTACACGTAAAAATGTTTATTCTTTAAAACTTGGGTAAAGAATTCAATGTAGATGAACAACAGAAACAACAGAAACAACAGAAACAACAGAACAAGGCAACCCCCCTACACCTGTATTCCTTCACACACCACACCGCACACGCTAGCATAGTGGTGATCGTCGTCCTCGTTTGGTGTCGGCTGCGCGTTTTCTACTACACTCGCAACGCGCCGTTCTCGTCGGTTTAATTACCCAAGTTTGAGGTTCGAAAAAGTTCTGACCCAAAGAAACTTGGCGTCAGCTATAAATTTTGGAACGTCTCCTTTAGGGGAGACAAAATAACTAAAAATCTCGAAAATTGATCAAGTGGTTTTCGAGATAATATTACCCAAGTTTGAGGGATATGGTCGGATGTGGTTCGGTTTAATTACCCAAGTTTGAGCTATAGGGCGAGGGGTATGTCGGTTTTATTACCCAAGTTTGAGCTATAGGGGTGAGGATGATGACGGTTTTTGTACCCAAGTTTGACATATAGGGGTGGGGATGTCTCATTTATATGTTTGACTTGTTTAGGAAAATGACTGATTGATTTTTTAACTCGGAAAAGAGAGGAGTTAGAGAGGAATGTGTAGGGATTGAGAGAGTGGGTATTTCGCTTACGACCATATCACGTTGAATGCACGCCATCCCGTCCGATCTGGCAAGTTAAGCAACGTTGAGTCTAGTTAGTACTTGGATCGGAGACGGCCTGGGAATCCTAGATGTTGTAAGCTTTTGCATTTTGTTATTTGAAAAATTGAAAATTGAAATTTAAACATTTATTTAAACACACGTTAATAAATTTGAAATTCATTTCTTTATGTTTCATTTCTCAAATAAAACTTTCACGTCAATTTTAATTTTGATTTGTTCGAAAATCCTAAAATAAATTTTAGAAATGAGAATGCTTTAAAGATTACGTGAGAATGAAAATATCGAATTTTAATGTTTTATTATCTTTATGAAACAAAAACATTTTAATTTAATTTACACGTAAAAATGTTTATTCTTTAAAACTTGGGTAAAGAATTCAATGTAGATGAACAACAGAAACAACAGAAACAACAGAAACAACAGAACAAGGCAACCCCCCTACACCTGTATTCCTTCACACACCACACCGCACACGCTAGCATAGTGGTGATCGTCGTCCTCGTTTGGTGTCGGCTGCGCGTTTTCTACTACACTCGCAACGCGCCGTTCTCGTCGGTTTAATTACCCAAGTTTGAGGTTCGAAAAAGTTCTGACCCAAAGAAACTTGGCGTCAGCTATAAATTTTGGAACGTCTCCTTTAGGGGAGACAAAATAACTAAAAATCTCGAAAATTGATCAAGTGGTTTTCGAGATAATATTACCCAAGTTTGAGGGATATGGTCGGATGTGGTTCGGTTTAATTACCCAAGTTTGAGCTATAGGGCGAGGGGTATGTCGGTTTTATTACCCAAGTTTGAGCTATAGGGGTGAGGATGATGACGGTTTTTGTACCCAAGTTTGACATATAGGGGTGGGGATGTCTCATTTATATGTTTGACTTGTTTAGGAAAATGACTGATTGATTTTTTAACTCGGAAAAGAGAGGAGTTAGAGAGGAATGTGTAGGGATTGAGAGAGTGGGTATTTCGCTTACGACCATATCACGTTGAATGCACGCCATCCCGTCCGATCTGGCAAGTTAAGCAACGTTGAGTCTAGTTAGTACTTGGATCGGAGACGGCCTGGGAATCCTAGATGTTGTAAGCTTTTGCATTTTGTTATTTGAAAAATTGAAAATTGAAATTTAAACATTTATTTAAACACACGTTAATAAATTTGAAATTCATTTCTTTATGTTTCATTTCTCAAATAAAACTTTCACGTCAATTTTAATTTTGATTTGTTCGAAAATCCTAAAATAAATTTTAGAAATGAGAATGCTTTAAAGATTACGTGAGAATGAAAATATCGAATTTTAATGTTTTATTATCTTTATGAAACAAAAACATTTTAATTTAATTTACACGTAAAAATGTTTATTCTTTAAAACTTGGGTAAAGAATTCAATGTAGATGAACAACAGAAACAACAGAAACAACAGAAACAACAGAACAAGGCAACCCCCCTACACCTGTATTCCTTCACACACCACACCGCACACGCTAGCATAGTGGTGATCGTCGTCCTCGTTTGGTGTCGGCTGCGCGTTTTCTACTACACTCGCAACGCGCCGTTCTCGTCGGTTTAATTACCCAAGTTTGAGGTTCGAAAAAGTTCTGACCCAAAGAAACTTGGCGTCAGCTATAAATTTTGGAACGTCTCCTTTAGGGGAGACAAAATAACTAAAAATCTCGAAAATTGATCAAGTGGTTTTCGAGATAATATTACCCAAGTTTGAGGGATATGGTCGGATGTGGTTCGGTTTAATTACCCAAGTTTGAGCTATAGGGCGAGGGGTATGTCGGTTTTATTACCCAAGTTTGAGCTATAGGGGTGAGGATGATGACGGTTTTTGTACCCAAGTTTGACATATAGGGGTGGGGATGTCTCATTTATATGTTTGACTTGTTTAGGAAAATGACTGATTGATTTTTTAACTCGGAAAAGAGAGGAGTTAGAGAGGAATGTGTAGGGATTGAGAGAGTGGGTATTTCGCTTACGACCATATCACGTTGAATGCACGCCATCCCGTCCGATCTGGCAAGTTAAGCAACGTTGAGTCTAGTTAGTACTTGGATCGGAGACGGCCTGGGAATCCTAGATGTTGTAAGCTTTTGCATTTTGTTATTTGAAAAATTGAAAATTGAAATTTAAACATTTATTTAAACACACGTTAATAAATTTGAAATTCATTTCTTTATGTTTCATTTCTCAAATAAAACTTTCACGTCAATTTTAATTTTGATTTGTTCGAAAATCCTAAAATAAATTTTAGAAATGAGAATGCTTTAAAGATTACGTGAGAATGAAAATATCGAATTTTAATGTTTTATTATCTTTATGAAACAAAAACATTTTAATTTAATTTACACGTAAAAATGTTTATTCTTTAAAACTTGGGTAAAGAATTCAATGTAGATGAACAACAGAAACAACAGAAACAACAGAAACAACAGAACAAGGCAACCCCCCTACACCTGTATTCCTTCACACACCACACCGCACACGCTAGCATAGTGGTGATCGTCGTCCTCGTTTGGTGTCGGCTGCGCGTTTTCTACTACACTCGCAACGCGCCGTTCTCGTCGGTTTAATTACCCAAGTTTGAGGTTCGAAAAAGTTCTGACCCAAAGAAACTTGGCGTCAGCTATAAATTTTGGAACGTCTCCTTTAGGGGAGACAAAATAACTAAAAATCTCGAAAATTGATCAAGTGGTTTTCGAGATAATATTACCCAAGTTTGAGGGATATGGTCGGATGTGGTTCGGTTTAATTACCCAAGTTTGAGCTATAGGGCGAGGGGTATGTCGGTTTTATTACCCAAGTTTGAGCTATAGGGGTGAGGATGATGACGGTTTTTGTACCCAAGTTTGACATATAGGGGTGGGGATGTCTCATTTATATGTTTGACTTGTTTAGGAAAATGACTGATTGATTTTTTAACTCGGAAAAGAGAGGAGTTAGAGAGGAATGTGTAGGGATTGAGAGAGTGGGTATTTCGCTTACGACCATATCACGTTGAATGCACGCCATCCCGTCCGATCTGGCAAGTTAAGCAACGTTGAGTCTAGTTAGTACTTGGATCGGAGACGGCCTGGGAATCCTAGATGTTGTAAGCTTTTGCATTTTGTTATTTGAAAAATTGAAAATTGAAATTTAAACATTTATTTAAACACACGTTAATAAATTTGAAATTCATTTCTTTATGTTTCATTTCTCAAATAAAACTTTCACGTCAATTTTAATTTTGATTTGTTCGAAAATCCTAAAATAAATTTTAGAAATGAGAATGCTTTAAAGATTACGTGAGAATGAAAATATCGAATTTTAATGTTTTATTATCTTTATGAAACAAAAACATTTTAATTTAATTTACACGTAAAAATGTTTATTCTTTAAAACTTGGGTAAAGAATTCAATGTAGATGAACAACAGAAACAACAGAAACAACAGAAACAACAGAACAAGGCAACCCCCCTACACCTGTATTCCTTCACACACCACACCGCACACGCTAGCATAGTGGTGATCGTCGTCCTCGTTTGGTGTCGGCTGCGCGTTTTCTACTACACTCGCAACGCGCCGTTCTCGTCGGTTTAATTACCCAAGTTTGAGGTTCGAAAAAGTTCTGACCCAAAGAAACTTGGCGTCAGCTATAAATTTTGGAACGTCTCCTTTAGGGGAGACAAAATAACTAAAAATCTCGAAAATTGATCAAGTGGTTTTCGAGATAATATTACCCAAGTTTGAGGGATATGGTCGGATGTGGTTCGGTTTAATTACCCAAGTTTGAGCTATAGGGCGAGGGGTATGTCGGTTTTATTACCCAAGTTTGAGCTATAGGGGTGAGGATGATGACGGTTTTTGTACCCAAGTTTGACATATAGGGGTGGGGATGTCTCATTTATATGTTTGACTTGTTTAGGAAAATGACTGATTGATTTTTTAACTCGGAAAAGAGAGGAGTTAGAGAGGAATGTGTAGGGATTGAGAGAGTGGGTATTTCGCTTACGACCATATCACGTTGAATGCACGCCATCCCGTCCGATCTGGCAAGTTAAGCAACGTTGAGTCTAGTTAGTACTTGGATCGGAGACGGCCTGGGAATCCTAGATGTTGTAAGCTTTTGCATTTTGTTATTTGAAAAATTGAAAATTGAAATTTAAACATTTATTTAAACACACGTTAATAAATTTGAAATTCATTTCTTTATGTTTCATTTCTCAAATAAAACTTTCACGTCAATTTTAATTTTGATTTGTTCGAAAATCCTAAAATAAATTTTAGAAATGAGAATGCTTTAAAGATTACGTGAGAATGAAAATATCGAATTTTAATGTTTTATTATCTTTATGAAACAAAAACATTTTAATTTAATTTACACGTAAAAATGTTTATTCTTTAAAACTTGGGTAAAGAATTCAATGTAGATGAACAACAGAAACAACAGAAACAACAGAAACAACAGAACAAGGCAACCCCCCTACACCTGTATTCCTTCACACACCACACCGCACACGCTAGCATAGTGGTGATCGTCGTCCTCGTTTGGTGTCGGCTGCGCGTTTTCTACTACACTCGCAACGCGCCGTTCTCGTCGGTTTAATTACCCAAGTTTGAGGTTCGAAAAAGTTCTGACCCAAAGAAACTTGGCGTCAGCTATAAATTTTGGAACGTCTCCTTTAGGGGAGACAAAATAACTAAAAATCTCGAAAATTGATCAAGTGGTTTTCGAGATAATATTACCCAAGTTTGAGGGATATGGTCGGATGTGGTTCGGTTTAATTACCCAAGTTTGAGCTATAGGGCGAGGGGTATGTCGGTTTTATTACCCAAGTTTGAGCTATAGGGGTGAGGATGATGACGGTTTTTGTACCCAAGTTTGACATATAGGGGTGGGGATGTCTCATTTATATGTTTGACTTGTTTAGGAAAATGACTGATTGATTTTTTAACTCGGAAAAGAGAGGAGTTAGAGAGGAATGTGTAGGGATTGAGAGAGTGGGTATTTCGCTTACGACCATATCACGTTGAATGCACGCCATCCCGTCCGATCTGGCAAGTTAAGCAACGTTGAGTCTAGTTAGTACTTGGATCGGAGACGGCCTGGGAATCCTAGATGTTGTAAGCTTTTGCATTTTGTTATTTGAAAAATTGAAAATTGAAATTTAAACATTTATTTAAACACACGTTAATAAATTTGAAATTCATTTCTTTATGTTTCATTTCTCAAATAAAACTTTCACGTCAATTTTAATTTTGATTTGTTCGAAAATCCTAAAATAAATTTTAGAAATGAGAATGCTTTAAAGATTACGTGAGAATGAAAATATCGAATTTTAATGTTTTATTATCTTTATGAAACAAAAACATTTTAATTTAATTTACACGTAAAAATGTTTATTCTTTAAAACTTGGGTAAAGAATTCAATGTAGATGAACAACAGAAACAACAGAAACAACAGAAACAACAGAACAAGGCAACCCCCCTACACCTGTATTCCTTCACACACCACACCGCACACGCTAGCATAGTGGTGATCGTCGTCCTCGTTTGGTGTCGGCTGCGCGTTTTCTACTACACTCGCAACGCGCCGTTCTCGTCGGTTTAATTACCCAAGTTTGAGGTTCGAAAAAGTTCTGACCCAAAGAAACTTGGCGTCAGCTATAAATTTTGGAACGTCTCCTTTAGGGGAGACAAAATAACTAAAAATCTCGAAAATTGATCAAGTGGTTTTCGAGATAATATTACCCAAGTTTGAGGGATATGGTCGGATGTGGTTCGGTTTAATTACCCAAGTTTGAGCTATAGGGCGAGGGGTATGTCGGTTTTATTACCCAAGTTTGAGCTATAGGGGTGAGGATGATGACGGTTTTTGTACCCAAGTTTGACATATAGGGGTGGGGATGTCTCATTTATATGTTTGACTTGTTTAGGAAAATGACTGATTGATTTTTTAACTCGGAAAAGAGAGGAGTTAGAGAGGAATGTGTAGGGATTGAGAGAGTGGGTATTTCGCTTACGACCATATCACGTTGAATGCACGCCATCCCGTCCGATCTGGCAAGTTAAGCAACGTTGAGTCTAGTTAGTACTTGGATCGGAGACGGCCTGGGAATCCTAGATGTTGTAAGCTTTTGCATTTTGTTATTTGAAAAATTGAAAATTGAAATTTAAACATTTATTTAAACACACGTTAATAAATTTGAAATTCATTTCTTTATGTTTCATTTCTCAAATAAAACTTTCACGTCAATTTTAATTTTGATTTGTTCGAAAATCCTAAAATAAATTTTAGAAATGAGAATGCTTTAAAGATTACGTGAGAATGAAAATATCGAATTTTAATGTTTTATTATCTTTATGAAACAAAAACATTTTAATTTAATTTACACGTAAAAATGTTTATTCTTTAAAACTTGGGTAAAGAATTCAATGTAGATGAACAACAGAAACAACAGAAACAACAGAAACAACAGAACAAGGCAACCCCCCTACACCTGTATTCCTTCACACACCACACCGCACACGCTAGCATAGTGGTGATCGTCGTCCTCGTTTGGTGTCGGCTGCGCGTTTTCTACTACACTCGCAACGCGCCGTTCTCGTCGGTTTAATTACCCAAGTTTGAGGTTCGAAAAAGTTCTGACCCAAAGAAACTTGGCGTCAGCTATAAATTTTGGAACGTCTCCTTTAGGGGAGACAAAATAACTAAAAATCTCGAAAATTGATCAAGTGGTTTTCGAGATAATATTACCCAAGTTTGAGGGATATGGTCGGATGTGGTTCGGTTTAATTACCCAAGTTTGAGCTATAGGGCGAGGGGTATGTCGGTTTTATTACCCAAGTTTGAGCTATAGGGGTGAGGATGATGACGGTTTTTGTACCCAAGTTTGACATATAGGGGTGGGGATGTCTCATTTATATGTTTGACTTGTTTAGGAAAATGACTGATTGATTTTTTAACTCGGAAAAGAGAGGAGTTAGAGAGGAATGTGTAGGGATTGAGAGAGTGGGTATTTCGCTTACGACCATATCACGTTGAATGCACGCCATCCCGTCCGATCTGGCAAGTTAAGCAACGTTGAGTCTAGTTAGTACTTGGATCGGAGACGGCCTGGGAATCCTAGATGTTGTAAGCTTTTGCATTTTGTTATTTGAAAAATTGAAAATTGAAATTTAAACATTTATTTAAACACACGTTAATAAATTTGAAATTCATTTCTTTATGTTTCATTTCTCAAATAAAACTTTCACGTCAATTTTAATTTTGATTTGTTCGAAAATCCTAAAATAAATTTTAGAAATGAGAATGCTTTAAAGATTACGTGAGAATGAAAATATCGAATTTTAATGTTTTATTATCTTTATGAAACAAAAACATTTTAATTTAATTTACACGTAAAAATGTTTATTCTTTAAAACTTGGGTAAAGAATTCAATGTAGATGAACAACAGAAACAACAGAAACAACAGAAACAACAGAACAAGGCAACCCCCCTACACCTGTATTCCTTCACACACCACACCGCACACGCTAGCATAGTGGTGATCGTCGTCCTCGTTTGGTGTCGGCTGCGCGTTTTCTACTACACTCGCAACGCGCCGTTCTCGTCGGTTTAATTACCCAAGTTTGAGGTTCGAAAAAGTTCTGACCCAAAGAAACTTGGCGTCAGCTATAAATTTTGGAACGTCTCCTTTAGGGGAGACAAAATAACTAAAAATCTCGAAAATTGATCAAGTGGTTTTCGAGATAATATTACCCAAGTTTGAGGGATATGGTCGGATGTGGTTCGGTTTAATTACCCAAGTTTGAGCTATAGGGCGAGGGGTATGTCGGTTTTATTACCCAAGTTTGAGCTATAGGGGTGAGGATGATGACGGTTTTTGTACCCAAGTTTGACATATAGGGGTGGGGATGTCTCATTTATATGTTTGACTTGTTTAGGAAAATGACTGATTGATTTTTTAACTCGGAAAAGAGAGGAGTTAGAGAGGAATGTGTAGGGATTGAGAGAGTGGGTATTTCGCTTACGACCATATCACGTTGAATGCACGCCATCCCGTCCGATCTGGCAAGTTAAGCAACGTTGAGTCTAGTTAGTACTTGGATCGGAGACGGCCTGGGAATCCTAGATGTTGTAAGCTTTTGCATTTTGTTATTTGAAAAATTGAAAATTGAAATTTAAACATTTATTTAAACACACGTTAATAAATTTGAAATTCATTTCTTTATGTTTCATTTCTCAAATAAAACTTTCACGTCAATTTTAATTTTGATTTGTTCGAAAATCCTAAAATAAATTTTAGAAATGAGAATGCTTTAAAGATTACGTGAGAATGAAAATATCGAATTTTAATGTTTTATTATCTTTATGAAACAAAAACATTTTAATTTAATTTACACGTAAAAATGTTTATTCTTTAAAACTTGGGTAAAGAATTCAATGTAGATGAACAACAGAAACAACAGAAACAACAGAAACAACAGAACAAGGCAACCCCCCTACACCTGTATTCCTTCACACACCACACCGCACACGCTAGCATAGTGGTGATCGTCGTCCTCGTTTGGTGTCGGCTGCGCGTTTTCTACTACACTCGCAACGCGCCGTTCTCGTCGGTTTAATTACCCAAGTTTGAGGTTCGAAAAAGTTCTGACCCAAAGAAACTTGGCGTCAGCTATAAATTTTGGAACGTCTCCTTTAGGGGAGACAAAATAACTAAAAATCTCGAAAATTGATCAAGTGGTTTTCGAGATAATATTACCCAAGTTTGAGGGATATGGTCGGATGTGGTTCGGTTTAATTACCCAAGTTTGAGCTATAGGGCGAGGGGTATGTCGGTTTTATTACCCAAGTTTGAGCTATAGGGGTGAGGATGATGACGGTTTTTGTACCCAAGTTTGACATATAGGGGTGGGGATGTCTCATTTATATGTTTGACTTGTTTAGGAAAATGACTGATTGATTTTTTAACTCGGAAAAGAGAGGAGTTAGAGAGGAATGTGTAGGGATTGAGAGAGTGGGTATTTCGCTTACGACCATATCACGTTGAATGCACGCCATCCCGTCCGATCTGGCAAGTTAAGCAACGTTGAGTCTAGTTAGTACTTGGATCGGAGACGGCCTGGGAATCCTAGATGTTGTAAGCTTTTGCATTTTGTTATTTGAAAAATTGAAAATTGAAATTTAAACATTTATTTAAACACACGTTAATAAATTTGAAATTCATTTCTTTATGTTTCATTTCTCAAATAAAACTTTCACGTCAATTTTAATTTTGATTTGTTCGAAAATCCTAAAATAAATTTTAGAAATGAGAATGCTTTAAAGATTACGTGAGAATGAAAATATCGAATTTTAATGTTTTATTATCTTTATGAAACAAAAACATTTTAATTTAATTTACACGTAAAAATGTTTATTCTTTAAAACTTGGGTAAAGAATTCAATGTAGATGAACAACAGAAACAACAGAAACAACAGAAACAACAGAACAAGGCAACCCCCCTACACCTGTATTCCTTCACACACCACACCGCACACGCTAGCATAGTGGTGATCGTCGTCCTCGTTTGGTGTCGGCTGCGCGTTTTCTACTACACTCGCAACGCGCCGTTCTCGTCGGTTTAATTACCCAAGTTTGAGGTTCGAAAAAGTTCTGACCCAAAGAAACTTGGCGTCAGCTATAAATTTTGGAACGTCTCCTTTAGGGGAGACAAAATAACTAAAAATCTCGAAAATTGATCAAGTGGTTTTCGAGATAATATTACCCAAGTTTGAGGGATATGGTCGGATGTGGTTCGGTTTAATTACCCAAGTTTGAGCTATAGGGCGAGGGGTATGTCGGTTTTATTACCCAAGTTTGAGCTATAGGGGTGAGGATGATGACGGTTTTTGTACCCAAGTTTGACATATAGGGGTGGGGATGTCTCATTTATATGTTTGACTTGTTTAGGAAAATGACTGATTGATTTTTTAACTCGGAAAAGAGAGGAGTTAGAGAGGAATGTGTAGGGATTGAGAGAGTGGGTATTTCGCTTACGACCATATCACGTTGAATGCACGCCATCCCGTCCGATCTGGCAAGTTAAGCAACGTTGAGTCTAGTTAGTACTTGGATCGGAGACGGCCTGGGAATCCTAGATGTTGTAAGCTTTTGCATTTTGTTATTTGAAAAATTGAAAATTGAAATTTAAACATTTATTTAAACACACGTTAATAAATTTGAAATTCATTTCTTTATGTTTCATTTCTCAAATAAAACTTTCACGTCAATTTTAATTTTGATTTGTTCGAAAATCCTAAAATAAATTTTAGAAATGAGAATGCTTTAAAGATTACGTGAGAATGAAAATATCGAATTTTAATGTTTTATTATCTTTATGAAACAAAAACATTTTAATTTAATTTACACGTAAAAATGTTTATTCTTTAAAACTTGGGTAAAGAATTCAATGTAGATGAACAACAGAAACAACAGAAACAACAGAAACAACAGAACAAGGCAACCCCCCTACACCTGTATTCCTTCACACACCACACCGCACACGCTAGCATAGTGGTGATCGTCGTCCTCGTTTGGTGTCGGCTGCGCGTTTTCTACTACACTCGCAACGCGCCGTTCTCGTCGGTTTAATTACCCAAGTTTGAGGTTCGAAAAAGTTCTGACCCAAAGAAACTTGGCGTCAGCTATAAATTTTGGAACGTCTCCTTTAGGGGAGACAAAATAACTAAAAATCTCGAAAATTGATCAAGTGGTTTTCGAGATAATATTACCCAAGTTTGAGGGATATGGTCGGATGTGGTTCGGTTTAATTACCCAAGTTTGAGCTATAGGGCGAGGGGTATGTCGGTTTTATTACCCAAGTTTGAGCTATAGGGGTGAGGATGATGACGGTTTTTGTACCCAAGTTTGACATATAGGGGTGGGGATGTCTCATTTATATGTTTGACTTGTTTAGGAAAATGACTGATTGATTTTTTAACTCGGAAAAGAGAGGAGTTAGAGAGGAATGTGTAGGGATTGAGAGAGTGGGTATTTCGCTTACGACCATATCACGTTGAATGCACGCCATCCCGTCCGATCTGGCAAGTTAAGCAACGTTGAGTCTAGTTAGTACTTGGATCGGAGACGGCCTGGGAATCCTAGATGTTGTAAGCTTTTGCATTTTGTTATTTGAAAAATTGAAAATTGAAATTTAAACATTTATTTAAACACACGTTAATAAATTTGAAATTCATTTCTTTATGTTTCATTTCTCAAATAAAACTTTCACGTCAATTTTAATTTTGATTTGTTCGAAAATCCTAAAATAAATTTTAGAAATGAGAATGCTTTAAAGATTACGTGAGAATGAAAATATCGAATTTTAATGTTTTATTATCTTTATGAAACAAAAACATTTTAATTTAATTTACACGTAAAAATGTTTATTCTTTAAAACTTGGGTAAAGAATTCAATGTAGATGAACAACAGAAACAACAGAAACAACAGAAACAACAGAACAAGGCAACCCCCCTACACCTGTATTCCTTCACACACCACACCGCACACGCTAGCATAGTGGTGATCGTCGTCCTCGTTTGGTGTCGGCTGCGCGTTTTCTACTACACTCGCAACGCGCCGTTCTCGTCGGTTTAATTACCCAAGTTTGAGGTTCGAAAAAGTTCTGACCCAAAGAAACTTGGCGTCAGCTATAAATTTTGGAACGTCTCCTTTAGGGGAGACAAAATAACTAAAAATCTCGAAAATTGATCAAGTGGTTTTCGAGATAATATTACCCAAGTTTGAGGGATATGGTCGGATGTGGTTCGGTTTAATTACCCAAGTTTGAGCTATAGGGCGAGGGGTATGTCGGTTTTATTACCCAAGTTTGAGCTATAGGGGTGAGGATGATGACGGTTTTTGTACCCAAGTTTGACATATAGGGGTGGGGATGTCTCATTTATATGTTTGACTTGTTTAGGAAAATGACTGATTGATTTTTTAACTCGGAAAAGAGAGGAGTTAGAGAGGAATGTGTAGGGATTGAGAGAGTGGGTATTTCGCTTACGACCATATCACGTTGAATGCACGCCATCCCGTCCGATCTGGCAAGTTAAGCAACGTTGAGTCTAGTTAGTACTTGGATCGGAGACGGCCTGGGAATCCTAGATGTTGTAAGCTTTTGCATTTTGTTATTTGAAAAATTGAAAATTGAAATTTAAACATTTATTTAAACACACGTTAATAAATTTGAAATTCATTTCTTTATGTTTCATTTCTCAAATAAAACTTTCACGTCAATTTTAATTTTGATTTGTTCGAAAATCCTAAAATAAATTTTAGAAATGAGAATGCTTTAAAGATTACGTGAGAATGAAAATATCGAATTTTAATGTTTTATTATCTTTATGAAACAAAAACATTTTAATTTAATTTACACGTAAAAATGTTTATTCTTTAAAACTTGGGTAAAGAATTCAATGTAGATGAACAACAGAAACAACAGAAACAACAGAAACAACAGAACAAGGCAACCCCCCTACACCTGTATTCCTTCACACACCACACCGCACACGCTAGCATAGTGGTGATCGTCGTCCTCGTTTGGTGTCGGCTGCGCGTTTTCTACTACACTCGCAACGCGCCGTTCTCGTCGGTTTAATTACCCAAGTTTGAGGTTCGAAAAAGTTCTGACCCAAAGAAACTTGGCGTCAGCTATAAATTTTGGAACGTCTCCTTTAGGGGAGACAAAATAACTAAAAATCTCGAAAATTGATCAAGTGGTTTTCGAGATAATATTACCCAAGTTTGAGGGATATGGTCGGATGTGGTTCGGTTTAATTACCCAAGTTTGAGCTATAGGGCGAGGGGTATGTCGGTTTTATTACCCAAGTTTGAGCTATAGGGGTGAGGATGATGACGGTTTTTGTACCCAAGTTTGACATATAGGGGTGGGGATGTCTCATTTATATGTTTGACTTGTTTAGGAAAATGACTGATTGATTTTTTAACTCGGAAAAGAGAGGAGTTAGAGAGGAATGTGTAGGGATTGAGAGAGTGGGTATTTCGCTTACGACCATATCACGTTGAATGCACGCCATCCCGTCCGATCTGGCAAGTTAAGCAACGTTGAGTCTAGTTAGTACTTGGATCGGAGACGGCCTGGGAATCCTAGATGTTGTAAGCTTTTGCATTTTGTTATTTGAAAAATTGAAAATTGAAATTTAAACATTTATTTAAACACACGTTAATAAATTTGAAATTCATTTCTTTATGTTTCATTTCTCAAATAAAACTTTCACGTCAATTTTAATTTTGATTTGTTCGAAAATCCTAAAATAAATTTTAGAAATGAGAATGCTTTAAAGATTACGTGAGAATGAAAATATCGAATTTTAATGTTTTATTATCTTTATGAAACAAAAACATTTTAATTTAATTTACACGTAAAAATGTTTATTCTTTAAAACTTGGGTAAAGAATTCAATGTAGATGAACAACAGAAACAACAGAAACAACAGAAACAACAGAACAAGGCAACCCCCCTACACCTGTATTCCTTCACACACCACACCGCACACGCTAGCATAGTGGTGATCGTCGTCCTCGTTTGGTGTCGGCTGCGCGTTTTCTACTACACTCGCAACGCGCCGTTCTCGTCGGTTTAATTACCCAAGTTTGAGGTTCGAAAAAGTTCTGACCCAAAGAAACTTGGCGTCAGCTATAAATTTTGGAACGTCTCCTTTAGGGGAGACAAAATAACTAAAAATCTCGAAAATTGATCAAGTGGTTTTCGAGATAATATTACCCAAGTTTGAGGGATATGGTCGGATGTGGTTCGGTTTAATTACCCAAGTTTGAGCTATAGGGCGAGGGGTATGTCGGTTTTATTACCCAAGTTTGAGCTATAGGGGTGAGGATGATGACGGTTTTTGTACCCAAGTTTGACATATAGGGGTGGGGATGTCTCATTTATATGTTTGACTTGTTTAGGAAAATGACTGATTGATTTTTTAACTCGGAAAAGAGAGGAGTTAGAGAGGAATGTGTAGGGATTGAGAGAGTGGGTATTTCGCTTACGACCATATCACGTTGAATGCACGCCATCCCGTCCGATCTGGCAAGTTAAGCAACGTTGAGTCTAGTTAGTACTTGGATCGGAGACGGCCTGGGAATCCTAGATGTTGTAAGCTTTTGCATTTTGTTATTTGAAAAATTGAAAATTGAAATTTAAACATTTATTTAAACACACGTTAATAAATTTGAAATTCATTTCTTTATGTTTCATTTCTCAAATAAAACTTTCACGTCAATTTTAATTTTGATTTGTTCGAAAATCCTAAAATAAATTTTAGAAATGAGAATGCTTTAAAGATTACGTGAGAATGAAAATATCGAATTTTAATGTTTTATTATCTTTATGAAACAAAAACATTTTAATTTAATTTACACGTAAAAATGTTTATTCTTTAAAACTTGGGTAAAGAATTCAATGTAGATGAACAACAGAAACAACAGAAACAACAGAAACAACAGAACAAGGCAACCCCCCTACACCTGTATTCCTTCACACACACACACCGCACACGCTAGCATAGTGGTGATCGTCGTCCTCGTTTGGTGTCGGCTGCGCGTTTTCTACTACACTCGCAACGCGCCGTTCTCGTCGGTTTAATTACCCAAGTTTGAGGTTCGAAAAAGTTCTGACCCAAAGAAACTTGGCGTCAGCTATAAATTTTGGAACGTCTCCTTTAGGGGAGACAAAATAACTAAAAATCTCGAAAATTGATCAAGTGGTTTTCGAGATAATATTACCCAAGTTTGAGGGATATGGTCGGATGTGGTTCGGTTTAATTACCCAAGTTTGAGCTATAGGGCGAGGGGTATGTCGGTTTTATTACCCAAGTTTGAGCTATAGGGGTGAGGATGATGACGGTTTTTGTACCCAAGTTTGACATATAGGGGTGGGGATGTCTCATTTATATGTTTGACTTGTTTAGGAAAATGACTGATTGATTTTTTAACTCGGAAAAGAGAGGAGTTAGAGAGGAATGTGTAGGGATTGAGAGAGTGGGTATTTCGCTTACGACCATATCACGTTGAATGCACGCCATCCCGTCCGATCTGGCAAGTTAAGCAACGTTGAGTCTAGTTAGTACTTGGATCGGAGACGGCCTGGGAATCCTAGATGTTGTAAGCTTTTGCATTTTGTTATTTGAAAAATTGAAAATTGAAATTTAAACATTTATTTAAACACACGTTAATAAATTTGAAATTCATTTCTTTATGTTTCATTTCTCAAATAAAACTTTCACGTCAATTTTAATTTTGATTTGTTCGAAAATCCTAAAATAAATTTTAGAAATGAGAATGCTTTAAAGATTACGTGAGAATGAAAATATCGAATTTTAATGTTTTATTATCTTTATGAAACAAAAACATTTTAATTTAATTTACACGTAAAAATGTTTATTCTTTAAAACTTGGGTAAAGAATTCAATGTAGATGAACAACAGAAACAACAGAAACAACAGAAACAACAGAACAAGGCAACCCCCCTACACCTGTATTCCTTCACACACCACACCGCACACGCTAGCATAGTGGTGATCGTCGTCCTCGTTTGGTGTCGGCTGCGCGTTTTCTACTACACTCGCAACGCGCCGTTCTCGTCGGTTTAATTACCCAAGTTTGAGGTTCGAAAAAGTTCTGACCCAAAGAAACTTGGCGTCAGCTATAAATTTTGGAACGTCTCCTTTAGGGGAGACAAAATAACTAAAAATCTCGAAAATTGATCAAGTGGTTTTCGAGATAATATTACCCAAGTTTGAGGGATATGGTCGGATGTGGTTCGGTTTAATTACCCAAGTTTGAGCTATAGGGCGAGGGGTATGTCGGTTTTATTACCCAAGTTTGAGCTATAGGGGTGAGGATGATGACGGTTTTTGTACCCAAGTTTGACATATAGGGGTGGGGATGTCTCATTTATATGTTTGACTTGTTTAGGAAAATGACTGATTGATTTTTTAACTCGGAAAAGAGAGGAGTTAGAGAGGAATGTGTAGGGATTGAGAGAGTGGGTATTTCGCTTACGACCATATCACGTTGAATGCACGCCATCCCGTCCGATCTGGCAAGTTAAGCAACGTTGAGTCTAGTTAGTACTTGGATCGGAGACGGCCTGGGAATCCTAGATGTTGTAAGCTTTTGCATTTTGTTATTTGAAAAATTGAAAATTGAAATTTAAACATTTATTTAAACACACGTTAATAAATTTGAAATTCATTTCTTTATGTTTCATTTCTCAAATAAAACTTTCACGTCAATTTTAATTTTGATTTGTTCGAAAATCCTAAAATAAATTTTAGAAATGAGAATGCTTTAAAGATTACGTGAGAATGAAAATATCGAATTTTAATGTTTTATTATCTTTATGAAACAAAAACATTTTAATTTAATTTACACGTAAAAATGTTTATTCTTTAAAACTTGGGTAAAGAATTCAATGTAGATGAACAACAGAAACAACAGAAACAACAGAAACAACAGAACAAGGCAACCCCCCTACACCTGTATTCCTTCACACACCACACCGCACACGCTAGCATAGTGGTGATCGTCGTCCTCGTTTGGTGTCGGCTGCGCGTTTTCTACTACACTCGCAACGCGCCGTTCTCGTCGGTTTAATTACCCAAGTTTGAGGTTCGAAAAAGTTCTGACCCAAAGAAACTTGGCGTCAGCTATAAATTTTGGAACGTCTCCTTTAGGGGAGACAAAATAACTAAAAATCTCGAAAATTGATCAAGTGGTTTTCGAGATAATATTACCCAAGTTTGAGGGATATGGTCGGATGTGGTTCGGTTTAATTACCCAAGTTTGAGCTATAGGGCGAGGGGTATGTCGGTTTTATTACCCAAGTTTGAGCTATAGGGGTGAGGATGATGACGGTTTTTGTACCCAAGTTTGACATATAGGGGTGGGGATGTCTCATTTATATGTTTGACTTGTTTAGGAAAATGACTGATTGATTTTTTAACTCGGAAAAGAGAGGAGTTAGAGAGGAATGTGTAGGGATTGAGAGAGTGGGTATTTCGCTTACGACCATATCACGTTGAATGCACGCCATCCCGTCCGATCTGGCAAGTTAAGCAACGTTGAGTCTAGTTAGTACTTGGATCGGAGACGGCCTGGGAATCCTAGATGTTGTAAGCTTTTGCATTTTGTTATTTGAAAAATTGAAAATTGAAATTTAAACATTTATTTAAACACACGTTAATAAATTTGAAATTCATTTCTTTATGTTTCATTTCTCAAATAAAACTTTCACGTCAATTTTAATTTTGATTTGTTCGAAAATCCTAAAATAAATTTTAGAAATGAGAATGCTTTAAAGATTACGTGAGAATGAAAATATCGAATTTTAATGTTTTATTATCTTTATGAAACAAAAACATTTTAATTTAATTTACACGTAAAAATGTTTATTCTTTAAAACTTGGGTAAAGAATTCAATGTAGATGAACAACAGAAACAACAGAAACAACAGAAACAACAGAACAAGGCAACCCCCCTACACCTGTATTCCTTCACACACCACACCGCACACGCTAGCATAGTGGTGATCGTCGTCCTCGTTTGGTGTCGGCTGCGCGTTTTCTACTACACTCGCAACGCGCCGTTCTCGTCGGTTTAATTACCCAAGTTTGAGGTTCGAAAAAGTTCTGACCCAAAGAAACTTGGCGTCAGCTATAAATTTTGGAACGTCTCCTTTAGGGGAGACAAAATAACTAAAAATCTCGAAAATTGATCAAGTGGTTTTCGAGATAATATTACCCAAGTTTGAGGGATATGGTCGGATGTGGTTCGGTTTAATTACCCAAGTTTGAGCTATAGGGCGAGGGGTATGTCGGTTTTATTACCCAAGTTTGAGCTATAGGGGTGAGGATGATGACGGTTTTTGTACCCAAGTTTGACATATAGGGGTGGGGATGTCTCATTTATATGTTTGACTTGTTTAGGAAAATGACTGATTGATTTTTTAACTCGGAAAAGAGAGGAGTTAGAGAGGAATGTGTAGGGATTGAGAGAGTGGGTATTTCGCTTACGACCATATCACGTTGAATGCACGCCATCCCGTCCGATCTGGCAAGTTAAGCAACGTTGAGTCTAGTTAGTACTTGGATCGGAGACGGCCTGGGAATCCTAGATGTTGTAAGCTTTTGCATTTTGTTATTTGAAAAATTGAAAATTGAAATTTAAACATTTATTTAAACACACGTTAATAAATTTGAAATTCATTTCTTTATGTTTCATTTCTCAAATAAAACTTTCACGTCAATTTTAATTTTGATTTGTTCGAAAATCCTAAAATAAATTTTAGAAATGAGAATGCTTTAAAGATTACGTGAGAATGAAAATATCGAATTTTAATGTTTTATTATCTTTATGAAACAAAAACATTTTAATTTAATTTACACGTAAAAATGTTTATTCTTTAAAACTTGGGTAAAGAATTCAATGTAGATGAACAACAGAAACAACAGAAACAACAGAAACAACAGAACAAGGCAACCCCCCTACACCTGTATTCCTTCACACACCACACCGCACACGCTAGCATAGTGGTGATCGTCGTCCTCGTTTGGTGTCGGCTGCGCGTTTTCTACTACACTCGCAACGCGCCGTTCTCGTCGGTTTAATTACCCAAGTTTGAGGTTCGAAAAAGTTCTGACCCAAAGAAACTTGGCGTCAGCTATAAATTTTGGAACGTCTCCTTTAGGGGAGACAAAATAACTAAAAATCTCGAAAATTGATCAAGTGGTTTTCGAGATAATATTACCCAAGTTTGAGGGATATGGTCGGATGTGGTTCGGTTTAATTACCCAAGTTTGAGCTATAGGGCGAGGGGTATGTCGGTTTTATTACCCAAGTTTGAGCTATAGGGGTGAGGATGATGACGGTTTTTGTACCCAAGTTTGACATATAGGGGTGGGGATGTCTCATTTATATGTTTGACTTGTTTAGGAAAATGACTGATTGATTTTTTAACTCGGAAAAGAGAGGAGTTAGAGAGGAATGTGTAGGGATTGAGAGAGTGGGTATTTCGCTTACGACCATATCACGTTGAATGCACGCCATCCCGTCCGATCTGGCAAGTTAAGCAACGTTGAGTCTAGTTAGTACTTGGATCGGAGACGGCCTGGGAATCCTAGATGTTGTAAGCTTTTGCATTTTGTTATTTGAAAAATTGAAAATTGAAATTTAAACATTTATTTAAACACACGTTAATAAATTTGAAATTCATTTCTTTATGTTTCATTTCTCAAATAAAACTTTCACGTCAATTTTAATTTTGATTTGTTCGAAAATCCTAAAATAAATTTTAGAAATGAGAATGCTTTAAAGATTACGTGAGAATGAAAATATCGAATTTTAATGTTTTATTATCTTTATGAAACAAAAACATTTTAATTTAATTTACACGTAAAAATGTTTATTCTTTAAAACTTGGGTAAAGAATTCAATGTAGATGAACAACAGAAACAACAGAAACAACAGAAACAACAGAACAAGGCAACCCCCCTACACCTGTATTCCTTCACACACCACACCGCACACGCTAGCATAGTGGTGATCGTCGTCCTCGTTTGGTGTCGGCTGCGCGTTTTCTACTACACTCGCAACGCGCCGTTCTCGTCGGTTTAATTACCCAAGTTTGAGGTTCGAAAAAGTTCTGACCCAAAGAAACTTGGCGTCAGCTATAAATTTTGGAACGTCTCCTTTAGGGGAGACAAAATAACTAAAAATCTCGAAAATTGATCAAGTGGTTTTCGAGATAATATTACCCAAGTTTGAGGGATATGGTCGGATGTGGTTCGGTTTAATTACCCAAGTTTGAGCTATAGGGCGAGGGGTATGTCGGTTTTATTACCCAAGTTTGAGCTATAGGGGTGAGGATGATGACGGTTTTTGTACCCAAGTTTGACATATAGGGGTGGGGATGTCTCATTTATATGTTTGACTTGTTTAGGAAAATGACTGATTGATTTTTTAACTCGGAAAAGAGAGGAGTTAGAGAGGAATGTGTAGGGATTGAGAGAGTGGGTATTTCGCTTACGACCATATCACGTTGAATGCACGCCATCCCGTCCGATCTGGCAAGTTAAGCAACGTTGAGTCTAGTTAGTACTTGGATCGGAGACGGCCTGGGAATCCTAGATGTTGTAAGCTTTTGCATTTTGTTATTTGAAAAATTGAAAATTGAAATTTAAACATTTATTTAAACACACGTTAATAAATTTGAAATTCATTTCTTTATGTTTCATTTCTCAAATAAAACTTTCACGTCAATTTTAATTTTGATTTGTTCGAAAATCCTAAAATAAATTTTAGAAATGAGAATGCTTTAAAGATTACGTGAGAATGAAAATATCGAATTTTAATGTTTTATTATCTTTATGAAACAAAAACATTTTAATTTAATTTACACGTAAAAATGTTTATTCTTTAAAACTTGGGTAAAGAATTCAATGTAGATGAACAACAGAAACAACAGAAACAACAGAAACAACAGAACAAGGCAACCCCCCTACACCTGTATTCCTTCACACACCACACCGCACACGCTAGCATAGTGGTGATCGTCGTCCTCGTTTGGTGTCGGCTGCGCGTTTTCTACTACACTCGCAACGCGCCGTTCTCGTCGGTTTAATTACCCAAGTTTGAGGTTCGAAAAAGTTCTGACCCAAAGAAACTTGGCGTCAGCTATAAATTTTGGAACGTCTCCTTTAGGGGAGACAAAATAACTAAAAATCTCGAAAATTGATCAAGTGGTTTTCGAGATAATATTACCCAAGTTTGAGGGATATGGTCGGATGTGGTTCGGTTTAATTACCCAAGTTTGAGCTATAGGGCGAGGGGTATGTCGGTTTTATTACCCAAGTTTGAGCTATAGGGGTGAGGATGATGACGGTTTTTGTACCCAAGTTTGACATATAGGGGTGGGGATGTCTCATTTATATGTTTGACTTGTTTAGGAAAATGACTGATTGATTTTTTAACTCGGAAAAGAGAGGAGTTAGAGAGGAATGTGTAGGGATTGAGAGAGTGGGTATTTCGCTTACGACCATATCACGTTGAATGCACGCCATCC